>JAUTDX010004540.1:0-36591 GCA_030844895.1 Ambrosia x helenae
ATTTTGTTTTTATATGTTGTAGATAGTGAATTAACAAGCCAATATTCAAACACCAGGTATAGATCTTTGAAAGTTTATAAAACGCCATACATTCATTATACCTAATTCACGACACAAATGCGTACGGATGAGCCTAATTCATAAAAGTGTATATGATAGTATGAGAGGTGCATTTCTGCTTATGTACATACGAGGCTGTGTATTTCGGGTGGTCAACCTTCCTCACCTTGTTTTTGTTAGTATGTTCTTAAGATTCCCAAAACGGTTCGTCCTCCTTGTTAACACCCCATCCTTTAGATTGATTCCATTTTAATTTATTGTTCCACCAAAGGAATAAAAGATGGTCTCTTCTAGGTGTTGCTAATTTTTGAACAATGTCGTGTTTCCTGTGAAAAGTATCAACTTATTTTGACATAATGTAAAATGCAATACATGACATACTGATAACGTGAGCTTACTTGCAGTACATTAAGATGCGATTATGCAATAGATTGTCCCACACCCTTTGTTCGTCGGTGTCATTAGAAGTACCATTGTAGCTTGACCTATCAAAACACAAACTAGCAATGTTGTTCATGTGGCTCTAACACAACCTAAATTTGAAGTGTGGAAACTAAATTACGTTGGTAGACACTACTAGAAAAGTGGCATTTTGCTACAAAATTTTCTTACGGAAAAAATGCGTCACAAATTTTAAAAAAGTTGCTACTCATTTGTGACGACAAAAAAAAACAATAATTTTTTTTAGCAAATTTGCGACACGATATATCTACAAATTCTTAGGAAATTGCGTAGGAAGTGCGTCACTAATTTCCTACACCATGTTTTCGTAGGAAATGCGTTGAAAATTGTGTTACAAATGTGTAGGAAGTGGTTTTCTGACGAGGCTTTTTGTAACATAAAGTTTTTGTTGCAAATGCGTCACAATTTAATGTTGGTTTTGTTTGCAATTAGCACAAGGGAATGTTGAAAGGGCCTGTACAAAAATTTTTACATAAACTCATAAACCATGTTACATGATTTAATCCATGATCCAAGTTATTTGGGTAATGATGAGAGATCCATACTTTTGCAAAGACTATGTTTTGCAAATATGTATGCACTGGTAGTTGTACAAAATGATTCTTTAAAATTCAGTTATTTCATGATAAACCATGTTAGTACTAAAACCTATAACATAAAATGTAGGTTATATGAGGAACACATATAATTTTGGCCGTTCTAGTTATAGGTGATTATCTCAAATGTGTAAATTATGGTTATATTGCCAATGGGTCCGTTATAGTAGCCAAAAAGACACCTCAAATGAAATGGGTCGAATGGGTTAACATTTTAGAAGTCATACAGGTCAATATGAAGGTGTTGTTCTTGTGCTTTTGGAAAAAAAAAATAGAATGTTTAAAAGGTGAACTATTGTATTTTATATTTTAATTTTATGTTGATAACGTTTATGATACTTGCATATTCTTGTTGAACGGCAAATGTTACATCTCTTATACTATCACACGAATAATTGTAATTACAACACCCTTGCCAAGGATTGAACCTCCTCTCTAAGAGACATATGCCTCTACCAATGTGGGCTAGCCCCACAATGGCAAGAAATCAATCCCTCAGAATTTGTACAGCCACGAAAGAATAAAAGTTCCAAGCTTTCTTGACACGCAATGCGTGTCAAGAAAGGCCTTTTTGCTAGTAGTGATTGTAGTTACATTTAAGTAACTTTTCCTAATTGTTGACATGTTAACCTGGTTCAATATCAAGTTGCAAGACTTGACCTTCAATTGTATCAAATCAAAGTTCAAACACATTATTCTCATTTATAATAACATTGAAGAGATATCTACCCGCGCACGCGCACGGGCCCACATCTCCACACAGGTCAGCATAAGGCGCTAACCTGAACTTCTAGAAGCCTGCGCACGAAGATCGTGCACACGACAGCTGCCACCTGACGAGAAAATGACACATAGCCAATCAAAGGCGATTATTCCCTGCTCCATGATTTCTTGTAAGTACGAGGTACAAGAAAGGACAGAAAGGACAATCACAAGACACGTGGACCAATCACAGAGCGACAGCGCCAACAGCAGCAACGGTCAATGATCGTACGTGCCAGCTGTGATTCCTTCTCCAGCCCATCACAGGCCTCCTCAAGGGCCTATAAATACCCATCTTCGTCATAAGGAAAGGGTATTCATTCTAAGACAGAGAATTCGCTATATAGTTGAAAAAGATAGATTATAGTCGAAGCGCTGTAACAATCTTATATTTGAATCTTTTATCGTCCAAACAGTCATCAATAAGAATCATATCCTTACTTGTGCTCATTTATATAGATTGTTATATTGGTGTTTCTTCATTGGCGCCATCCGTATTTTGAGCATATTAGAACAACAACTCTAAAAAACTTCTATCTTTCTAAACCACAACTATGACTTCTCTACCTCCACTACTGAGTTTCCCTGGTGGTAACTCAGGCACCGACGCTGCTCAGGCAGGTACCGGCAAGCCTTATAACACTACCGAAGTTCAACAAAATGCTGCAGACATGGGTCCAAACGTTACTCCATTCTCAGGGACAAGGCAGACCCCATCTTTTCACTTTGCTGTAGACACAAACAAGACTTCCCAGTTGACAATACCATGCCGGTGGTTACTCCGGAGGTGTGGTATGCTCAGCAGAAGGAGGCCCTGAACCGTGCCTACATGCAAAAAATTAAAGAGCAACAGCTAAGGGAGGCCACCCGCATACTCTCTTACAGCGAAGGAAGGCCTATCAGCGTGTCTGAGGGGCCATCCGGAGCTGCAAGAAACAACGGCGGAAGCAACCATAACACCGACCCAACGTGAAGGAAGACTCTGACGAGTCTCAAAGTCGTTTCACCCGTGACATAAGCAAGCCCTTGACCAACACTGTTGATCGAGGACACTTTATGAACGATGAAGACGACCTCACGCAACCTTATTACCCTCCATCGTTCAGTGAAAAGTCAAAATTCACTCCTCGCACAGCACTAGCTCCACTACCCCCAAAAACCAAGATTCCAAGTACTTTGGGAAAGTTCGATGGCACCGGGGACCCTGATGACCACCTAAGAACCTTTGAGGTCGCAGGACAATGCGCGCAGTGGAGCCTACCAGCATGGTTTCACATGTTCGCGCAGACGCTTACGGGTGCTGCGCGAGTATGGTTTGACAGTTTGCCAAATGGTAAGATTGATAACATCAAAGAACTCACAGATAAGTTCTCCGACCACTTCAGTCAAAACAGGCGGATAGAACTAGATTCCACCGATATCTTGCAAGTGCGGAGACGAGACAACGAATCAATCGAAGACTACATCACGAGGTTCAACCGAGAGGCACTCCAAATTGACCAATCGGCTTCGAACTCATGAAAGCAGCCTTCACACAGGGTGTGCGATGCGACTCATTAATCCGTACCCTGGCGGGCTGCACAGGGATGCCAAACACGTGGGATGAGATCATGCGGGGCGCAAAAACCTACGCTAAAACAGAAAGAAAGCTATCTGTTTGGAACCGAGTGCAGGCCCCACAGTACACAGATGCCCAAGCCCAAGCTGCACGCAACAGACACAACAAACATGACAGAAAGGGAAGAGGTTCTGTATGGAACAGTCTTCAAGGAGCCACCCAAACAGAAACCAAACCCACAGAAGTCCACGAACACAGAAATGCAACATCATATGATCATAGGTCGGGGAGAAGGAACCAAAACAACTGGACGCCCCTAACAAAGACGCCAGTGCAAGTTTTGGCCACAGAAAACGTCACCTTCCCAGAACCTAAAGTCATCAAGAGAAGAGACAACTTAAACCCAGATAAGTTATGCGCGTATCATCAAGACATTGGCCATGACACTGACAAGTGCTATCAACTGAGACAAGCTATTGAGGAAGCCCTGAAGTCCGGCAAACTCGGACACTTATTAAAAAACGTCGAGCGAAAGCAGACTGAAGGGCCACCTCCAAAAGAGATCAAGAACGCCAGCATGATGATCCACAACGATGGACACAGGTGCCATAAGCGAAAAACCAAAAATGTTGCAGGATGGAGGGAACAACAAGTATGTTTCTCGGTAGTCAAAGGCGGACCCTCCTCTACGCGCGCAATCATCGTCACCGCCATTTTCGACCATTACCGAACTACTCGTGCATTAATGGACACAGGAAGCAACTCTGATATCATGTATGAGCAATGTTTCAACTTGTTGGACGATGAAGACAAGCAACGCCTACGCCCCATTAACTCCCCAATCATGGGATTCTCAAATGAGGTAGTAACCTCGTTAGTGGAAATCTCTTTTCCCCTCACATTGGGAGCGCATGGCCGGTCAAGAACCGAGGAGGTCACATTCCTTGTCATTCTAGCAAAATCAAAATATGACATAATTCAGGGACGCGACTCCATGGCGGCATACAACATGGTGACCTCAACAGTTCACGGCGCCATCGGTTTCCCCACCCCAAACGGCGTGGCGATTGTGTGGGCCAACAGGGAATGCGCCATGACTGCAGAATCCCATCAAGCAAAAATATTAAAACCATGCCCACGCACAGAGCCTGAGGAGTGGATCCTCAACCCGAAATTCCCAGAACAAACCATCCACTATAGGACCAGTAATCTCAGAAAACATCCGAGACCACCATAAACAACTGCTCAGAAAAAACATGGATGTCTTCGCATGGAAACCATCAGATATGATGGGGGTTCCACGAGAACTCGCTCAACACAAGCTAAATACTTACCGCTCAGTAAAGCCCATCGCGCAGAAGCATGAGCGCAAAAAAAACGCAAGCAATGAACGAGCTGGTGGGTGAGTTGTTGAAGGCTGGCATCTTGATAGAAACAAGATACCAAACGTGGGTTGCCAACCCAGTAAAGGTCAAGAAGAGCAACGGCGGCTGGAGGATATGTGTAGATTACACCGACCTCAACAAAGCACGCCCAAAGGATTGTTATCCTCTCCCGGAGATCGATCTTAAGATCGACTCCCTAGCGCCTTTCAGACTCAAATGCTTCTTAGACGCTTACAAAGGCTACCATCAGATTCAGATGGCGCTAGAGGACGAGGATAAAACAGCTTTCAGGACAGACAAAGGCGTCTTCTACTACACCAAGATGCCATTCGGCCTAAAGAATGCGGGTGCCACGTATCAACGACTGATGGACCGCGAATTTGCAAAACAATTTGGGAAAAATCTGGAGGTCTATGTGGATGACTTAGTCATCAAGAGCAGAGAAGAGGATCAGATGTTAAAAGACATCGAAGAAACCTTTGAACATTTGAAGGAGATACACATGAAGCTCAACCCAAGCAAGTGTGCATTCGAGATGGAAGAAGGGAAATTCTTGGGAGTGGTTGTCACCAAAGATGGTTTACGCCCAAACCCTGAAAAGATCCAAGCCATAGCGCAGATGCCTTCCCTGTCAACTCTTAAAGAAGTTCAAACACTGAATGGGTGCTTGGTGGCAATCAATAGATTTCTCTCGCACCACGCAAGCAAGTCAATCCCATTCATCGAGACGTTAAAAAAACTGTCTAAAGAAGAACCAGTTTAAGTGGACCGCCGAAGCAGAAAAACAATTCAGGACATGAAAGCATGCTTGATGGACCTACCGACACTTACTGACCCACTCCCAAGAGAACCGTTGACAATGTATCTCTGCGCAACAAAAAAGGCAGTAAGCGCGGTGCTAATGGTTGACAGAAAGCTGGTGCAAACACCCATTTATTACATTAGCAGGGTCCTAACAGATGCAGAAACACGGTACACGACTATGGAAAAATTGGTGTTGGCACTTGTCCATGCCTCGCGCAGGTTGCGCGGATACTTCCAAGGCCACCCAATCAATGTGCTAAGCGACTACAAGCTAAACAATGTCATATCCAAACCAGAACTCTCAGGAAGACTAGCAAAATGGGCCATCGAGTTAGGTGAGCACACCTTCTTCTACAAAACTCACCCTGCCATCAAAGGACAAGTTTTAGCAGACTTCATAGCCGAAGTACCTAAAGAGAAAATAGAAGAGTGCAAAGCAGAGCAAAACCCGCAGCCTGCATGCGATGAGAAGGCCATCTGGAATCTCTATACTGATGGAGCTTCCAACGAAGACGGAGCAGACGCTGGCATTCGACTCGTCAGTCCTGAAGGCGCAGAATTCACGTATGCAATCCGGCATGAATTCAAAACCACAAATAACGAAGCCGAGTATGAAGCCTTCCTTGCAGGACTACGCATCGCACAAAAGTTAGGCGCCAAACACATCTTCGCGCACGTTGATTCTATGCTAGTTGCGGGCCAGATCACCGGAAAGTACGAAGCTAAGGAACCTTCTATGATCATGAACCTCCAACGAGCGAAAGAGCTCATGGGCAATTTTTCCAACTGCACGCTCGACCACATCAGCCGCAGTCAAAACAAGCCGGCGGACGCTCTAAGCAAAATGGCATCCACAAGCTTCGGCCATTTAGCAAAAGAGGACCGAGTCGAAGTTCTGAACGAGCCGTCTGTTCCACCCAAAGAGGTTCATGTCATTCAAACGGGTGTTTACAGCTGGATGACCCCAATAATGTCCTACCATACCACCGGCACACTCCCGGAACAGCGTGCGGAGGCCAAGAAGATACAGCACAAAGCCCTAAAGTAATGTGTAGATGCGGTCGATGCGTACTACCTGGTGAGAGAAATACATGAATGAATATGCGGGATACACGCAGGGCCACGCATGGTAGTAGCAAAAATCATGAATGCAGGATATTACTGGCCTGGTATGCACCTGGACGCGCTGAAAATCATCCGCGCTGCGATTCTTGCCAGCGCCATGCACCAAACACCCTACGCCCAAAAAACGACCTCATACCAGTGACCTCCGCATGGCCATTTCAAAAGTGGGCTATCAATATCGTGGGACTGTTCCCGATGACTACTGGTAAGAGAAAGTACCTAATAGTCTCCATTGACTATTTCTCAAAGTGGGTAGAGGCCAAACCGCTGGCGGAGATCACGGCGAATCAAGTAAAGAAGTTTATTTTGGGAATTTATCTTCTGTCGTTTTGGCCTGCCCATGGAAATTGTCACGGATAACAGGGCAAAATTCGCAGACAAAGGACTGCTCAAGTGGTATGCTGACTTGCACATCAAACCAGTCTTTACGTCTGTCGCGCATCCGCAAGGCAATGGCCAAGTGGAGCGCGCAAACAGAAGCCTGGTAGAAGGTATCAGAGCAAGGCTAGGAACCAAGGGAAAAGCTTGGGCAGAGGAATTACCGAGCGTGCTATGGGCCAATCGCACTCTAACAAAAACGAGCACCGATGAAACCCCATTCAGCCTAACTTATGGTTCCGAGGCAATGATACCAGCAGAAATCGGGTGCCCATCAGCAATAGTCCTCTCAGCAAGCCACACCGACAATGACAAGGAGCTGCGCATCAACCTGGACCTGCTTGAAGAGCGCCGTAACTTGACAGCGATAAAAGAAGAACATTATAAAAAGCAGCTAGAGAAATACTACAACGCTAAGGTCAAGCTCAACAACTTCAAGACAGGGGACTTCGACTTCAGAACAACGAGGCCAGCGGCGTGATACCCCAAGGCAAACTCACACCTACACGGGAAAGGCCATATCGCGTTGCAGAGGTCCTCGGAAAAGGAGCTTACAAATTATCAACCCTCGAAGACAAACCAGTCCCCCGCACATGGAATGCAGCGCAACTAAGGAAATGCTATATGTAGTCGTTATGCGTGATTGTAACAAAGGCTATTCAGCCATTTAATAGAATTAATGCTCTTTTCAGATTCAAACATCTATTCCACCAAATATTCATTCACCACATACAACCAACGACGACATGTATAAGCATAAATGTCAAAAACTAAAAAATTGCAATGTTAATATTGCCTAAACAGCGCGTTGTATGGTTAAGATACAACGCGCACCCTAAACATTGTATGGCTAAGATACAATGTCAAAAACTAAAAAATTGCAATGTTAATATTGCCTAAACAGCGCGTTGTATGGTTAAGATACAACGCGCACCCTAAACATTGTATGGCTAAGATACAATGTCAAAAACTAAAAAATTGCAATGTTAGTATTGCCTAAATAGCGCGTTGTATGGTTAAGATACAACGCACACCCTAAACATTGTATGGCTAAGATACAATGTCAAAAACTAAAAAATTGCAATGTTAATATTGCCTAAACAACGCGTTGTATGGTTAACATACAACACGCACCCTAAACATTGTATGGCTAAGATACAATGTCAAAAAATAAAAAATTGCAATGTTAATATTGCCTAAACAGCGCGTTGTATGGTTAAGATACAACGCGCACCCTAAACATTATATGGCTAAGATACAATGTCAAAAACTAAAAAATTGCAATTTTAATATTGCCTAAACAGCGCGTTGTATGGTTAAGATACAACGCACACCCTAAACATTGTATGGCTAACATACAATGTCAAAAACTAAAAATTGCAATGTTAATTTGCAATTCTTTAAACAGCGCATTGTAGGGTTAAGATACAATGCGCACCCTAAACATTGTATGGCTAAGATACAATGTCATAAACTAAAAATTGCAATAATAATTGGCAATTTCCTAAACAGTGCGTTGTATGGTTAAGGTACAATGCCCACCCCAAACATTGTATGATTAAGATACAATGTCGAAAGTAAATATTACATGGTGAACGCCACACAAACACTCAGTTAAATATTAAACAAGCCGAACATATTGTAATTAAAAAGCATATAACAAAGCTTGTTCCGAACAAAGAGTCGTACGTACGACATTAACAAACAAAAATTTAAATTGTTTTGAAACATTACAGGTTAAACACAAAATGTGAAGAGGACTCTCAAGCCTCGGCATCAGTTGACGCGTCGCTATACTCCTCCTCTGAATCAGACAGGTCCAGCTTCTCGCTCGCCTCAGGCTGATCGCCTTCAACCCCTACTTCTTTCGATGCTTTCCTCATCACATACTTGCGCCTTTTATGATTGAGGCCCTGTTTCTCGAACGACTGGCGCAGACTAAAACATGTTGGTTCATCTCGATGACTAACAACAAAGTCAACCAGCCCCAGTTCCAGGCGATCATATTCCGTGGCCTTCTTCTCAAGCACCGCATCAAGATCCTTGTCATGAAGTGTGAACTGCTCAAGCTCCTTGCCATCCTTGGCGTGCTGGTAGCCTTCCAAAAATCCTGCTTTGTGCCCAACAAGCTTAGCAGCAACATTGACCGCTGCCACGGCTTGGCGCACCTCATCACAGTTCTTCACGTAATGCGCAACCTGTAAGCAAAAAAGGGAACATTCACTACAAAAAGCAATAGAAATAAAAGAGTCAAGGGAAAGGATGAAGGCAAACCTCAGGAACACAACAAGTAATCAACCACTCGCGATCCTCATGTGCTAGACGCGCCTTTGCACGAGTGTCCAACACTTCCCCTTCAAGATCAGCGTTTTTCTGTTCCAACACCAAATTGCGCTCCTCCAGATCCGCATTCTGCTCCTTCAATTTGTCCACCTCGGCATCTTTTTCTCTTAACATCTCCCGGGCTGAATACAAGGAGTCATTGCGCCGGTCCAACACTTCATTCAAACGCACAATCTCCTTCGAAGCCTCACTGTACACGCGCTCTGCCTCTTGTAGCTTGCGCGCAGATGTTTCTAAAGTCTTGTTAGTCTTCGCACAAGCAGCAGCCCACTGCTGCTCCCTCTCAGAAATATGCTTCTACAATTTGTCACGTTTCCTCGCGAAACGTGACAGCATCCCACTTAGAGCGTTTCAGTTCACGATCCAACCTGTCATGCTCATCGCTGACCTCTTTCATCTTCCGGTCATAATCATCGCGCTCTCGAGACAAAAACCCCCACTGGCGAGCAATCTCGGCTGATGTGGACAACATGTTCGCCACGCTCATAATGTGATCCTCCAGAAGCTCATTACGCGGGCGGGTGGCCTAATGCTCACGCTCAGCAGAAGGGACGAGATTGCCTAACAGCTCACGACAGTTGTCAATGTCTAGAAAACGAGCATCCGGAGTCAACGACTACCCAGAATAAAAACACCTTCATCACTAAAACCACCCCCTTACGGGGAAGACCCAGAAAAACCGGCCTTAGGCTCTGGCGCCACCCTCTTCTCATCCGGATCATCATCAACAATTTGCACACCTCGCAAATCGCCTTCGCTCACATCGGTCGGTGACACCCGATCAGTACCCAACGTCAAGCCCCCTGACTCGTTAAGATCAACCAAACGCGAAGGAGCAGGGGAGGTTTGGGGTATGGGTTGATGAACAGGCTTGACTTGGCGAGGAGGTGTAAGCTGATTGGAAGGAGTAGTTTGGCGAGGAGGAGTAGGTTGGCGAGGCGATGATGGCGGTGGCGGGGCATCATGACCCGGAGACTGAATAGGTGGGGTAACGGGACGCCTCTCAGGAGAAGGAGTTTTCTCTACCTCAGTAGGGTTAACTGTAAACCCCTCGGCAAACAACGCCGTAGCAACGCTACCCTACGCACCCTCCCCCATCAGGTCAGCTGCGCATAAAAAAGAAATAAGTAAATGACATGCGCAAAACAAAAAAAAACAAACAATGAAAAGATAAGAGGCACATACCAAGTAAGCTGTCCTCAGCATTATGGACAAGCTCATTCAACTTCACCCTTTTTCCAGCAGGGGGCGACAAGCTTCCCGCTTCATCTTTATCGACAAAAGTCCCTCGAGATTTAGAGCGCCTAGACTGCTTCTTCTTCTGCAGAGTATGCTCAGGAATGGACCCAAACTTCACTGTTTCCACAACTAACGGTCTCTCCACAACAACGTCCTTCACCCCTTCCATTAAGCTAGCCACAGCAGTATCCTCTTGAACAAAAGCATCTGAAAGTTCAACGTAGCTGCGTTCAATGGGGTGGTAATTTTGAAGGTACATGTTAACCACTTCGTGGTTCAAAATGAAACTATAGTCTTCACCTCCTGAGCTATCAACGCCCTCCTTCGACCTTGGGTTGCGCACCCTTTGAACGATGTAATCATCTACTTCAGTCTCCTCGTCGCTTTCGTCTACGACAAACACAGGCGATGGCATTTTACCGCTACCGCCTGCAGACGATAAACGCGAAGACGAGGACGCGGGCGAGTCAGCAGACTTGTCACTAGATATAACAATAAAAGGGTAACCCGTCCTCATGAACATGTTGACAGGCGAAGGATTGTGAAAAGGCAGAGAGGACTCACCTGCTTCAGTAATCAATAGCCGAGGCTGGTCCCTCGCCTGCGCATTAGGATCCAGCTGGGGGCGCACCAGGGTATCCCACGCTTTCTCCAAAACATAGAGCTCATTATCCGCAAGCTCCTTAAAAACAAAACCCATGTTGTCCCCACCCAGCAACAGACTATACAAACTATCAACATCTACGAATAAGATAATAAAAGAAGCAAGTCAGCAACACATAGAAAACACAAAATAAACAAGTGTCAAGCAGAAGCAACTTACCTTTACCATCCTCAGTGAGATGAGGGTTACGACCCTTCACATCATACTTTATACTCATCCCCGCCATGACAAGCGCAACCTAGGGAATCTCACAAAGGTCCACTGGATGCCCAGTCAAGGTTTTGAACCAGTCCTGATCCTTATAATTGATTAGCACCACCTTGCCAACTCCCTCCTCAGGGTCCAGCCGACCCATCTTGATGGAAATAACACCTTCATTGACCCAGAAAAACTTCGGCTTCCAATCCCGGAAGCTCGTCACACCAGACTTCGCCCAGGAAGGCACGCCAGCGCGCGGCCGACAAGACAGCCAGCTTTCCACAAAACACAAGCTATAAAATACATAGAACATGTCCACCAAGGGTTCTATCTTGTGGGCATGGCAGCAAAACTCGAAAAACATTAAACGAGACATCAACCCCGGGTGGATCTGGTTAATATGCACACCCGCTGCTTGTATAAAAGTACCCAAAAACTTGGTCACCGGAACCCTAACATTGCAATCCCTAAAATAAGAAGCATACAAACCAACTTTACCAACCGAGGGTTCGAGAATAGTCTTGTCCGGAGCAGGAGCCTCAACGCCATACGAAGAGGGAAAACCAGACTTCTTACGGAATTTCTTAAACTCACCTTTAGCCCACACCGCCGTTACTTCACTTGCAACCGGCGGGCACTTTTTGGAGTCGTCGTCAGACTTCCTAGAACCCCTACGCTTCTTCTTAGGTATCTGAACTATGTTCTCCATCTCACAAAACCTAAGAACTTTTCTAAAACTGAGAAAGAGATGGAAAAGTTTTTCAAAAGTTGAGAGGAAACTTTTTGAAATTCAGATGAAAAGTAAAGGAGAAGAAGAAAAGAATAGAGACTATATAGGGCAAAGTCACGTGCCCCTGACGGTTACAGTCGTGTAGCACGACCGACCAATAAAAAAATTCCACGTCATGGAGAGAGAAACCAGGGGCCATACGAAGCGACAGCCTGGACCCACCACGTCTCTGAGATAGTACAACCGTCAGAGACTTTTCGGCTACCAACCTGTCGCATCACCCATGCGCCCTGACAGTATTGATGTGTGCATTAATTACTGACGTGCGCAGCTACTCCACTTGCAAAACAACTGCGCACTTTGGGCAGTAAACAAAACAAAGAGCACAAACAATCCCTATAACAAAACTTTTTCCTTTCTTAGTCTAGCATCCTGCACGCTACGCATACAGCACACTAGACTAGGGGGACTTGAAGAGATATGTACTCGCGCATGCGCACGGGCCCACATCTCCACACAGGTCAGCACAAGGCGCTGACCTGGACTTCTAGAAGCCTGCGCACGAGATATCGTGCACGTCAGCTGCCACCTGACGAGAAAAGGACACATAGCCAATCAAAGGCGATTATTCCCTGCTCCATGATTTCTTGCAAGTACGAGGTACAAGAAAGAACAGAAAGGACAATCACAAAACACGTGGACCAATCACAGAGCGACAGCGCCAACGGCAGCAACGGTCAATGATTGTACGTGCCAGCTGTCATTCCTTCTCCAGCCAATCACAGGCCTCCTCAAGGGCCTATAAATACCCACCTTCGTCATAAGGAAAGGGTATTCATTCTAAGACAGAGAATTCGCTATATAGTTGAGAAGGATAGATTATAGTCGAAGCGCTGTAACAATCTTATATTTGAATCTTGCATCGTCCAAACAGTCATCAATCAGAATCATATCCTTACTTGTGCTCATTTATATAGATTGTTATATTGGTGGTTGTTGTTGAAACCGACTCCTCCGCTTGGCGTTGTCCCTATAGGTTGAACTGCTAATGCCTCCGATTAGAGATTTCACAATGCCATAGGATTGATTGAAGTTTCTGGTTTCAAACATCAATTAGTATATCAATGTGATAAACAGGATTTTAAATGCATTTTAATCAAAATTATCAGTAATAATAGGTTTCTAAAAACTTCATACATTAATGAGGAAACCATTGTACATTACTTATCCCCCAAAAAATTAGTGTCATAAAATTCTAAATAGACTAGTTAGATTCTGTTAGAAGCCATTAACAACATGTGTTGTTGGATCTATCCTGGGTATACTATCAAATACATAAAAACGAAATGGAGTGCATGGTTAGGAGTAGGGATGGATTATCAAGGAGGAGCAGGGTTTGAAGACCTGACCCTTTTGTTACTTAGGCCACGTACCTATTTTGTTAAAAATATCCACATAACAGTAATGAGTTGAATGTCCTTTACTTTGACTTGAGTAAACACAGTTTGTCAAGGACTATAGGCCTTCAAATCGAGAAAACACAAACGATGGCTTATTTATATTTCTTGTTTAAACTTTTATCAAATGCTAACTTAGATTCACAAAAAAGTAGGTCAAGCTGACTATATCACTAAGTAGTGTCAATGATATAAGACGATTCGAGATGGCTAATCTCGCAATAACCCCATAGAGTGGGTTAGGCTGTAAGAGATGGAGATAAGAACATAAAGGTTTTTACTTCAATTTTCTTCACACCTTTCATTCATAAACATATAGCCTTTATATAGGCTTACGTACACATGTTAAACAACATGAAGCTGTTGATTTCTGATGTTTTCTGATATTGGTTTGATCTGAGAATAGTATGCGGTTGTGTGTTTATGGTTTGTGATTTGGAGGGAAAATAAAAGAGAGAGAACTAATCTGTTTTATAAACAAGAATAGTCAGACAAGTTATAAATGATACATGTTGACCCTATTTATACTTAAGGAATCGGTGGGAGTGAATCATCACAACCATTAACCGATTGTAACCGCTATAACTGACTATTGAACACACCGGTTCATTAATCCTAACTAGACTTAGGATATACATTAATATTTACATGTGACACTAGATATTTACATAATAATAAATCGGTCTTGTATCTTGTTTGATGCAAAGCATTACGTCCAACAATCTCCCCCTTAATCTTTGCATCAAACGCTTCTTGCAGCCTTTAGTTTCTGGATCGCTTCTTTGGTGGAAGATTATTATCTTCCAGCCCATTCTTCTTCTTGTTGTCGACTGCGTTGCTTGTTTCACCAACTTCTATCACGAGTTCTCGGCCTTTATACTTTAGGTGATACCATTCTAACATTTCCAAGTACAAGACGTAGATCATTCTTAGATCCTTCACAATTGGGTCATTTTGGGTGAGCATTGGTCCTTCCTTTCCATATCCCATTAACGTAGCAATCTTTGGCCAATTTGACTCCCCACACACTTTGTTATAGCCCCCCATTTTCTGCACTAACATATAGAGATCTAGGAGATCGACTGGATACCCGAATATGTCTAGGGGAGGCATTTCCACTCGAACTCTTGATTCTAGAAACTCTTTCACGAACCACTTTACCAACCTTTCAAACTCAACTTGAAACTTCTCTTTATGTTCTTCAATCTTAGTTGCTATATGGATCAAATCCATAAACAATAGGCAATCGTTGATTGAAGAAATCTCGGTTGGATACATAACTTCGGCTTGTTCCATAAACCCGTTTTGATCATCTTTGTGCATAGCGAATGTCTCAAAGTTCCTATACATCGATGCTTTCTCTATGTCTTCATACGTGAGACCATTGTACTTTTCTTCCATATTCAATTCGGGTTTCTTTCCTTTATCTTCATGCGCCTTTTCTGCGCCTTTTGTTTCTTGGATGTTCTTTTGTTTAAGAGGACACATAAACGTGGGATGATCCTCTTCCTTGCATATCCAACATCGTTCTTCTTTGAGTCTAACTTCTGCCCTTGGGTTATTCGGTTGGGTGATGTGACAAATATCACCATCAAACTCAATTTCGTAACCACTTTGAGTCAATCTTTCTATACTTAGAACATTCTTCTTAAGCGTAGGGACATAGTAAACATTTTTGATTTTGTGCATCTGTCCGCTGCTATAGATGGGAACCGAACCTTTTCCCCTGAAGTATTCTTTGGGAAATCCTTGTGGGCAGCCCTCTATTCCAAAGGAATTACATAAAACCATAAACAGATCTTTCTTACCACAACAGTGTTCTTTTCGGGTAAGACTAACGAACCACATGTCATCCCATCCTTGTAAATCGGTGCCTTTTATCATAAATTCTGTTTTACCGATTCGTTTGGGACAATCCCTTCTATAGTGGAAGGGTTCTTGACAATAACTACAACACATACCCTTAGGGTAATCAGAAACATACTTTTTCTTCTTCACTTGTCGGTTAAATTCTTCCTGAGCGGCCCTTTTCTTTTCTGGCAGACTGCTACTCGAACCAAGTTTGGTATTTGCGACCCTTTTGTGCATCAAATCTTCTGTGGCCCTCTGATCCTTCTGATCTGCCACGGTTGTTCTCTCTTGACTCACTCGGCCATTGAACAACGAAGGAAACATTGGGGAAACATCACCCCCACTTCTTGTTTCACGGTGATACACGTCTTGAAAATCGAAGATACCATATGTTCTTGAACGAGAATCCTTGTATGAGTAACCGCCGTTCCTATGATGCTCTTGTTCTTTCTGCAACATAAAACTCCTTGATGCATCCATAAACGGGGAACGGTAGAAATCATCTTTTCTGCCAAAACTCTTCTGATCATCACGATCAATTTCTTTTCCTTTGCCACAGGTCTTTGGATTTGGCTCTGATGCCATGTTGATTTCTGATGTTTTCTGATATTGGTTTGATCTGAGAATAGTATGCGGTTGTGTGTTTATGGTTTGTGATTTGGAGGGAAAATAAAAGAGAGAGAACTAATCTGTTTTATAAACAAGAATAGTCAGACAAGTTATAAATGATACATGTTGACCCTATTTATACTTAAGGAATCGGTGGGAGTGAATCATCACAACCATTAACCGATTGTAACCGCTATAACTGACTATTGAACACACCGGTTCATTAATCCTAACTAGACTTAGGATATACATTAATATTTACATGTGACACTAGATATTTACATAATAATAAATCGGTCTTGTATCTTGTTTGATGCAAAGCATTACGTCCAACAGAAGCAACATAAAGAAAATGCATGGACATAATGCAAAATAACTACCCACTAACCTACTTGGTTTATTTAATTATGAGGGACTCCTAAGGCCATTAGGTATACAGACGGGGCAAGTGCCGTCCTCCCACCTTTTGCTATGTCTCGGACACAAACACCACCCCTCTCCCATGTCCTCCCCCCGTCCCATGTCTCCCCGTCCCATATGTCCTCTGCGAGACATTTGAGACGCACCAATCACCGTCACCCACCAATGCCTCCACCAATCACCACCTCCCGTCCTGGACACCAACACCGCCCCCCTGCCCCGTCCCAAGTCACCTTTTTCCTACGTGGCAAGCTTTTTTTCCTAGGTGGCATCCTTTCCCCCGTCTGCTTACCCACCAGCCTAAGCGCACGAATTTTCAAATGGAAAACCAAAGGCTTGTTATTCAACATTATAACATGACGCGCGAGTCAACTACCCACTAACCTAAGAGTAATTCAGTAAACATAAAAAAATAAACTTTTAGCAATTCTATGGTGAACGTGGGTGTCATGATGTTGACTAAATAAGGGTGGCACATATCAGTCAAGGTTATGCGTGTTTGCTTCACCATATCCACACTAAATAAGACAATGCTTGCACTACTTTATCTAGTTCAGTTCTCTCCACTTTCATAATTACTATATATGCAATAGATAGGAAGTAAATATACATTTTGATTCACCATTTGTTGTCCAAATAAAGCTGCAATTGTGAAACTGAAAAAAAAATGTAATGCACCCTATTAACAGAACTCTAACTTAGGTCACGATATTAAAATCAAAATTACATGGAACCCTATCTCATTTAACACTTGTATAAATAAAACATGCTGTACAATACCTTGTGTGTAGGGAAAACGGTGATTAGATACACAAAGTCTAAACCAGCAACCAACAACAGGGAAAGTAACAGATAAATCATACCTGGTTTGTCCTCCGAAATTAGGGCAACACAGAAAATGGGGCTCCTAAATCAGAACTGGAGAGCATAAATGGGCGACATTTGAAACGGATTTACATCATTTGTGATCTTAATGTTTACATCCGTCACAAAGATAACCTTCATTCCTCACTATTTATACGTCCGTTTTGGCTTCTATTACTTTGATTTCGGTTATATGTTATACACAGTTGCAGACTGATTGAACAACATTTAAAGAATTTGGTTTATCTTTATGTCAATTCATAATCTTATAGATGAACCAAATTTCTTACTAGCTGTATATGTATCTTATGCGTCTCACTCACTTATTTTTACATGTGGTTGGTTTATCTGATCATCTAACACTACTATATAGGCTACAATGGCTTGATGGTGGTAAGTGTTACGATTGATCTGTTTAATTGTTTTTTATAGGTCCAATCTTTTGGCCGGTCTTGCATTCATCTTGATACCAAAATATAACGCCTTATATTACATCATTATTTACTTCGGCACACCACGAGCTTCTTCATTCTTTCTGGAAACACATCCAACTACATTTTCCCGTCATAGTCTCTCTATTCCCACTGCGATCGCCCCCTTTCTCTGATCATCTTCTCCCTTTATCCGCTGAATGTGTTGTCACAAACCCATTATGTTAATTATCTGGAGATCTATTATTTTGGGTGCCCTGAGTGCTGAAATCCAAATAAATATTGCCATGAACCCTTAACTAATAAAGTTTCACAACTAAATATTGCCAGGGCATGTGACATATTAGGTTCAACTAATATACAAATTGAAATATTAGTTCAAACATCATTGACTTAATACTTCAAACACAAACCACAACAAAAGTCTAGCGGTAGTTAACTGAAATACAAACTGCCTAACCAAAATGACAATCCATAATTAAATAGAAGTCTTCAAATACCCACACACCAAGTGTCAACCCTATGTCCCTTTCCATGACAAACGGCCAAGCAAGACCATTTAGCTTCTTCAGGTCTCATTCCTCCTTGAAATACTTGTCAAACCTTAGCCAAAATAAAAAAAATAAAAATAAAAATGGATGTAACTCGCAATAAGGTAATTTTGCACAACGAAAACGAAATTTACTTTAAAATTAAACCAAAAAATATAACGTCATCAAGCTTTAAGAGACTTGCATCACTTTTAAACTTTCACCACTTGTATATAAGGAGTTGTTTAAAATGCTGAGGCTCGAGACTTGCTTTAAAATAACTCACTCGAAATCGGCTTGGATCGTTATTTAAAAGAGCCAAGCTGAGCCCAAGCCAAGGTCATATCGCTCATGGTTTGTAAAAATTTAAGCAAAAAATAAAATTTATAAACCAAAATTATAAATAACATTAAAACAACCATATAGACTTAGGGAATTTGAAATCATAATGAATTACCATGCCCATTTTACAGGTCCTGCCAGGGACCCCGACCGCATCCGCGACTCTGCAGGGGTGTTATCGGCGAACGTGTTGAGTCCTAGCTTGTGAGGAGCACCGGACATGTTGTGCTCGCTTATACGCCGGTAACGTTCTTTAAACATCAAAAACCTCAGCTCCTTCTCTTCCACGGTTTCATAAACTCTGTTATAATCAATAGCCCATTCCTCAAAAAGATCCTTCACGTCATCATCCGACACGCGCTGTTGGACGGAGCGCCGTCGTCGACGGTAATCTGCAATTAGGGTTACTACACTTAACAGAACACAACAGAATAGAATAGAATAATAATGCTTTTACATCAGGAATCGATTATACCTCTTGACTGGTTATTAATCCACAATAATTGTCGCTGCAGGGGAACCATTTTCTTCAGTTGCAGGGCCATGAAGGCTGACTGCCAATTTACCCTAATATTATACTTCTTTTTTTATCTTGTTATATAACCTACCTTTCCATTATTTTTTCTTTTCTTTTTTCCTTTTTACTCTAGTAAAGGTTTTGACAACTAAATTGGACGTTAGACCAGTCTTCTTATCATTCTGCCTAAACGGATGAGATATGAGATCCGAATGATATCGTAAATATTAGAAAAATTAATAGGGTAAATGTGAGAACCAGATCAACAACCGTCATCAACCACCACATACCGGTAGTCAACAAACCACACCGTCTAGAATCAATTAATGAGGAAATCACATCAGCTACGGGTGAGCATAATTGGACCGAACCGAATAAAAACCTACAACCGGCCCGAATTTGCAGCATACCCAAACCGTAACCGTAGTATAGTTTCTTGGGTCGGTCTATATATTTCACACATTTCGGGTATCGGTTCAGGTCAGTCCAATAACAAGGGAAAAACCGAATACATCCTGATAGACTGAAAATTTTGAAATACATATAAACCCCAATGGGTCCAGCGACCTTAACCTACTCTTATACATGTTCTTTAACCTTATAAAAAATGAAACGTGATGCATCAAAGCTGCTTGATACTGGTTCCAGGTTCTAACCTTGATTCTAATCGATCAAGTTCTTGTGATCCAGACATCCAGTACGTCATTTATCAATTGAGAGCAACCTGGTAAGTCCCTTGCTTTTTAATAAATCAATAGATAATCATGTACTTGTTCTTCATTCATCAATTGTCAGCATACTGAAAACACGACATAACATACAACATATCAAGACAAATCGTAAAGATAAAGAGATCATATATCAATCGAAGCTTTTGGGTTTAGAAATTGAAGGGATCTATCAACAGTTGACGTTTGTTAAGACGATAATGACTTCTAATAAAAAAGTCAACACTATCCTGTACAGAGGATTGGTCCAATTGGATGCTTGGTGGGGAAAGGTTTTGTTTTTGGGACCGACAGAACTGGCGGTACAAAGACGATGACCGAACCTAGTTTTAAGGTTTCATTTCGGTTCCTTGTTTATATGGTGGTCAGGTCTCAGGTCGAGTCAGTTCTGGACCAATGCTCACCCCTAACATCAGCTCTAGAGTAAAATGCATTTGCTCATGAACAAAGCAAAATGTTTGTAAACTACATGGGGAATGACCATTTTGCCACTCATACCCCATACACGTTCACTTTTAAAAGGTAAATTCATATGGTGTTAATTGGACGGGTGCAAAGGAAAATGTTTGTAAACTATAGGGGCAAGAAGTGAAAATAAAAATAAGAAGGGATGCAACCTAATGTTGTCACTACGAGAGCAAATTGCATTGAACTCCATAAAATTTGAAACAATGGCCTCCGTAATAACTGTAAATTACAACACTAATGAATAAGTAAATATATAAATAAACTTTATTCCCTTAAATTAAATTAAAAAAAAACTAATAATAATAATAATACATACATACATACATACATACAAGGTGGGGTTAGGGTACAAATAGTGTATTTTATGAGAATGCTTGTGAAGGTGACATGTGACAATGTTTTATTTAAATTAGTTGTTACCACCGCGCGCTTCGCGGCGCGGCCAAGCTGTCATTACAAGCGACTTTGTAAATTTGAAATCAACATTAAGGTCCAGCAAATTTGTTTAAAGCATGTCACTCTCTTAAGGCCTTCAGCCCTGTTGTGATTTGATTTCTTCACAGCCACTGCAATCCGCCAATCACGGCATGAGCCTTCTGTGCGGCTAATGTTATACTTTCTTGTAAACACCCTCAATGCAGGCCTCTCTAGGCAGCTATAATGCCGATACTTTGTTGTACCAGTCGAAGCTACATTGGAAATAGTTCCTTTCACCTACAACAATCAATAATAAATGACTTATCCATCTAATATGGCATCTAATTGAAGTATTTTTTGGGTAATTAGAAGAGTAGTAAATATGATACGTTGGTGCGGACTCAATATTAAAATGCATCTATTGCTTCAAGGGCAAACATGTTTAGGTTTTGAATCCGAATTGGATGTGTATCTTACCAACATGGGAACCAGAGTTGAATGAGAACATGATCCACTACCTCCTTTGTTGAGATACAAGGACGATATTCCCTCCCTTCCATCTCAGCATTGTAGACGTCTCTTGGGCGGTAACCTGTAATGTTAATCAAAAAGTCGATCTAAAATGTTGGCTAAAACATAAATAGATTGCTTTCCCTAACATTAAAAATCTATAGTCAATAAACGGAATCTTACCAACTTCAGTTTGCTTCAATCACACACACTTGATGACGCCTTTCATCACTATATAACCTTAAACAATATCTAACCTAAATACTACTGTATATAATTTCAATTACAATTAATAACAACACTAATCTATGTTACCTTATTAAGGAGGAGACATGTCTAGAAAGGTAATTTCCTCTCAATTTTAAGATGGCATTCCAAGAGCCTCAAGTTTAATCCCCAAATTTTTACCCTCTTTCTTCCATTTATACCCTCATGTACCACATTTATAGCATTTGTACAAGATAATAATGCAACTCATTATAATATCCTGAAGCATATCACCCTCCCTCCCTTCACCTTCTGCATTCCTTTAATATTCCCTCGACTGATAACCTTGCAATCTCTTTAATTCGCCATTCAAATGTCAAATTCAATGGAATGTCAGTTTCAAATCCCTTCAGGTCCTGGTTATTTAACAAATCCACCCAATTTCTTTGTTGAGTTCATAGCAGTGATTGGTATATAAACAGACAATTGTTGTGTTCTTTTAACCACATAGGTCAGTATTCAGTTTTTAATTGCAATTGCTTAGTAATTGATCATATTTCCATATCTGTTTTCATGTTTGAGTTGATTAATGAAAGATTTAGTCAAAGTAAGTTGAATGCACAGTGTGATTGATATCTTTTATAAGAGTTTGAGATGATGGATTTTGATTAAAATTTATGAAGCAATTTTTTTTATGATAGATATGAGATGTTGGTTGGTTTGGATGATATTTGTATATAAATCTTGGTGTAATCAAAGTTTTGTCTTTTTGAATCGGATACTTCTTTAAACTATTATGACGTTAATATTGTTTATTGAATTGGATTGTTTTGAATATGTTATAACCTTATTATTGGTGCAAGTAACTTTTTTTGCTGGATCTCGTGACATACGAAGATTCTGTTAGTCATATTGTGACATGATTCTCTGATTACAGTGCTGATTCTGATGATAGTATTGATGATCCCATTGCTGCAGGTTAGATTGAGTGGTGTTGTTTTTAGTTTTTTTTATGATAGTGTGTATTGAGTTTTGTGCTATTTTGTTTGCAGAAGCGGTGTGTTATCGATCGAATGATTCGGGATTTAGTGATAAGAATGGAGTTGAGTTTCAGAATGATCCTAATGGTAAAAGAGATACCCTTTTGCAATGGCTGTTAATATGTGTTTTCGAACTTAGGTTAGTAGTTGTTTGTGTTGACTTTTGTGAAAAAAAAGGCATTGTAATCATCAAGCTTTATGTATAAGTTTGAAGATAGCTTTCATTAGGGTTGTTAAAACTTTAAAAAATAGGATATAAAAGGATGGTCTTAGGATACAGGTAGATAAACTAACATAAAGAGGGAATTTAATTGGTTCTGTTGCCATGGGTCTAGAAGTAGTAGAATGTGAATTATCTCTTATGAACCACATGGTTGTATAAATCAAACTTACGAGTGACCTTTTGGAGATGACAATGGGATTAATGATTAGTTACCTGACAACTTACAAACCGTGTTGATTTTTATACTATAATTTTTTTTTAATTTCAACTTTCTATGGTATTTTGTTAAGAGTTGTTTATCTGTTATGAAAAATACGCATGGTGGTAATGTTCAAACATGATATCTTTGCCGAGCGTGCTCCTGTAAGCTGTGAACAGAGTTTTGACCCATTTGTTTGTTGCTACAATAGCCGCTCATCTTGATGTGTAGTCTATATTTTAGGACGTATTTTATATAGTTTTAGCTTCAATTTGACATTCCCATTGGTTGAAACACACTTTTACTAGATCTCTCATGAAAATTAAAATTAAATAAAACAACGGTTAGTGAAGTTTTTTATATAATTATATAAAACTTCTACTATTCATGTTATTTTAATGATTCCAAATTCATTGAAACTCTATATCTAAATGTTGTAGATTTGGGACATGACCTGAATGTTCTAACTAAAACAACAAATATTTAGGTAGTTCATATATATATATATATAAGCAACTTAATTTAATAAATTACTAAACAAATTTTCATTTCTTTACCAACAGTAGGTTGAAAAAATTTGGGTGAAATCTGACCCATACTTTCTTCTAATGGTTCTAGGATTTGAATTTCAACTTGAAACTGTTTGGAAGGGTACTTTGTTTGTTATCATTGAACTTATTTAATTGTTGAATAAGTATTAGGATTTGGTTTGCAACTTTACATACTGCCAAAATGGTCTTAAATTGGAAATAATAAAAACCTTTCCACATCATTTGCAGTCTCTGATCGCCGTAGCATTGTAGGTTGGTTACACCGTCTGTAAAACAAGTTCGGATCAAAATAGGTTCAGGTCAAAATGAATTGTGAGAGAAAAACGATTTCGGGTCAAACGGACTGTTTTTAAAAAGGGTCACTTTAGGTTTGGGTGAAAACGGGCTTGTGTGTCCGACAAAAATGAAGTCAACTTTGATTTTAAACGGGCTTGCCCAACTATGGACATAACCTATATTTACTCATATAACGTTAACCACCAAATGCATGAACCATTAATTGTACTTTAAATATCTAGAATTCCTTTACATTTGCTTATGATATTTCAAAGGATCTCCAACAGAATATAAGGTATGCCACAAACATTATGACATGTAGCGGATGTCATAAAGGTACTTTTGATTTCAAAAAAAAAAAAAAAAAAATTCAAAAAAAAATAAATAAATAAATAAAAAAAAAACATCACATTCAAAAGAAACCAATTGTAGATTGTGGTTGAACCTAATGAAAGTCTTTGCTTCGAATCCCTTCAATATTGTATGCTTTTGTTTTCTACTTCAACCACTATAACAAATAACCCACAAATGCCATTTACACACCACAAACCTCAACAACTACTACATGATGACAAAAAAGACGTACCCGCTGCAACGCGCGGGCATTCCACTAGTCTATCTATAAATCACTCTATCCAATATTCCAATCCTAATACATCTATACAAACTGTATAACAAAAAAAACAAACCCTAACAACCAGATCTACTCAACCTAAAAACACTTGATTCCAAATTCAATCGTTAATAACACAAATCCAGCAGTAAATCACTATAATTGCTGAAACATACCTGTCAGATCCGTAAATGGAGGCCTCGTCGTATTCGAAATCGTAGGAAGCGAAGACGACGTACCGGTGAAGGCAGAGAGAAGAGGGAGGACGCCGAGGGAGGTGGTGGACGCTCTGCCGCCTTCAACCGTAACATCTGGCTGATGGAAGGAGATGAAAGAAGATGGAAAAGGGTTTTGGGAAGAAGCTGAGATGTTGGTGAGTGTGAGAGAGAGCAGCTTCAAGAATTTAAGAATAAAATAATATAGGTTTGAGGAGTTTGGATCGTAGGATCGAAAATGAATGGTGTAGATGGAGGTACTGTTCCTAAGGCCAGACAGTCTTTAATTATATATATAATTACAATTAATAACAACACTAATCTATCTATAAATCACTCTATCCAATATTCCAATCCTAATACATCTATACAAACTGTATAACAAAAAAACAAACCCTAACAACCAGATCTACTCAACCTAAAAACACTTGATTCCAAATTCAATCGTTAATAACACAAATCCAGCAGTAAATCACTATAATTGCTGAAACATACCTGTCAGATCCGTAAATGGAGGCCTCGTCGTATTCGAAATCGTAGGAAGCGAAGACGACGTACCGGTGAAGGCAGAGAGAAGAGGGAGGACGCCGAGGGAGGTGGTGGACGCTCTGCCGCCTTCAACCGTAACATCTGGCTGATGGAAGGAGATGAAAGAAGATGGAAAAGGGTTTTGGGAAGAAGCTGAGATGTTGGTGAGTGTGAGAGAGCAGCTTCAAGAATTTAAGAATAAAATAATATAGGTTTGAGGAGTTTGGATCGTAGGATCGAAAATGAATGGTGTAGATGGAGGTACTGTTCCTAAGGCCAGACAGTCTTTAATTATATATATAATTACAATTAATAACAACACTAATCTATCTATAAATCACTCTATCCAATATTCCAATCCTAATACATCTATACAAACTGTATAACAAAAAACAAACCCTAACAACCAGATCTACTCAACCTAAAAACACTTGATTCCAAATTCAATCGTTAATAACACAAATCCAGCAGTAAATCACTATAATTGCTGAAACATACCTGTCAGATCCGTAAATGGAGGCCTCGTCGTATTCGAAATCGTAGGAAGCGAAGACGACGTACCGGTGAAGGCAGAGAGAAGAGGGAGGACGCCGAGGGAGGTGGTGGACGCTCTGCCGCCTTCAACCGTAACATCTGGCTGATGGAAGGAGATGAAAGAAGATGGAAAAGGGTTTTGGGAAGAAGCTGAGATGTTGGTGAGTGTGAGAGAGAGCAGCTTCAAGAATTTAAGAATAAAATAATATAGGTTTGAGAAGTTTGGATCGTAGGATCGAAAATGAATTGTGTGGATGGAGGTACTGTTCCTAAGGCCAGATAGTCTTTAATTATATATATAGAATATTAGAATGATTTTGAATCAAAGAAATCAAGTCTATAAAATGTGAAATAGGCTAACATATTTATTTAGATTATATAATTATCACTTTGTATAAATAAACGTAACCAATGAATGATATATTTAATCCTCAAAATATATTTATAACTTATGTACGATAAATAACTCTCTATCAACTTGTAACCTATGACTTTTATTCCGTCTGTAACTTTTGTTTAATACTTTGTATTTTGGCTATAGGGTTATGAACTATTATTCCCTGTCACTGGTGTTTAATCCTATGTATTTTGGCCATAGGGTTGTCATGCAACCTGTAACACCCCATGGTAGCGTTTGGTATGATGGAATGGAAGGGGAATGGAATGAACCATTACGAGATAATGAGAAATAGTATGTTTGGTTGGTTAAAGTAATGGAATCACCCATTCCACAAGACATTCCATTCCCTCAAAACCATTCCATCCACCCCCCATGTTTTTTTTTTTTCATTCCATCCCTCATTCACCCTTTACTAACAACACCATAACCCACCAACCACCACCACCACCCACTACTGCCATCACCAGCCACCACCGTCGCCCACCACCTACCACCGTCGCCCCCCACCGCTGCCGCCACCACCCACCACCGTCGTTACCACTCACCACCGTCGTTACCACCCACCACCGACGTTGCCGCCACACACTACCTTCACCCACCCACCACCGTCGCCACCCACCCACCGCCGCCATCCAACACCACCCAAAGCCGACCACCACCGTCGCTCACCACCTACCACCGTCACCCACACCCACCATCGTCGCCCACCCTCGCCGTCACCACCCATCACTGTCGTCGCCGCCACCAACCACCACCACCCACTACCTTCACCCACCCACCCACCACCACCACCGCCACCCACCACCACGCTACGGACACACACCACCACATACCATCACTACCACCAACCACCACCGCCACTACTCACCATCGTCGCCTATCCACCATCACGGCCATCCACCTCCACCTTTCACCGTCACCACCACTGCCGCCGCCACCCACCACCACCGCTACTGCCACATATCACCACCCACCATCACCGCCATTGACCACTGCTCACACCGATTTTATTCGTTCGTCTTTTTCTGCTTATCCAACAACATAAAGTAATGTTTTGTTTCATTCCCACATGGTAACCAAACAAGACATGGAATGGTAATGATCCATTCCATTACCTTGTCCATTCCATAACCTCGTCCATTCCATTCCCTCATCCATTCCATTACGTCATACCAAACAGACTCCATGTGTTAAAACAATCTTTAAAGGTTGTTCCTTCAATCATTCATTGGTATATTTGATATCGAACTCATAATTTGCTCTGAGCCTTGCCTTCCACTTCTAGATGAAAACAATACTTCTATGACCGTTACAAAACTTTTCAGAAACCTTGCAATCTTTGACCTTTTCCATCTTGAAAAGAGTAGGAAACTTATACATAATCGGCTCATCTCCTATCAGAAATCCACCTATAATTGCGTGTTGTTCCCATTTCCAATATCACACTTCAGCAACCTGTTTACATCAAGATTTAATGCAGCAAGGTCCTTCCCCAAAGAGCATGCAATAGTACTTTTACACGGAACGTCCCTCCAAACATTTCAACTCATATGCACAGCTTTGATGGCTTTCACCCATAAACACGAAGTATCGGCTTTAAACCTCCATCTCCATTTATGAAGTAAGGCCTAATTTGCAGCCTTTAAACTCCCTAAACTGAAACCATCTTTGTCTTTAGGCATCAGTAAACGATCCCATGCTACCTAACATGTATTTTATTTTTTTATTTGGTTGCCACCCCAAAGAAAGTTTCGCCTGATAGCTTCCAAGCGAGTAATCACCTTTAAAGGAGCTTTAAATAAAGAGAAAAAATAAAGGGGAATACTTCCCAAAGCATCTATGATAACAATGAGAGGGTGTTGGATCTCCATGATGATATTTGCACCCATCACAGTACCAAGATACGAAAAAAGTTAGAGAACGTCCCCTACAATGTAGTAAATGAGCCATAAAAGAGGCCTCCACCCCGCAATACCAATACCAAAAAGCATGGAAAGCTCTTAGGGTGGCCGGGGAGGACCTAAGGCTAGGGCCCATCTTATTCAGGGGTGCACACATTTTGGTTATAAAATTTCTATATACATATGCTATTTGTGTGTGTGTGTGTGTTTGTATGGGTTTGTGTTTTAATAGAAAACCTATTTTAAACATGAAACGTAGGTCTATTGAACAGCGCATTTAAAACTCAAAAACTTATTAGCCAATTTATAAGCTCAATACTGAGTTATATAAACGACAATTAGAACGTTTTGAATACTGGGTTAAAACTCAAAACTTAAGGTCTAAGGAAAATATTTCTGAACGGCTCGGATGGGGTACCTAAATTTCCTGGGACGCCACTGCCAAAAAGCTTGCTTTTGCTGAAATTAAGTGATAGGTCAAGGCCAAATCAAAACAACACAAAATTCTAGAAAAATTTTGTGCATTGGAAATATACCATTCTCCCAAAATCGGCATAAAGAAAATGGGACAAAATCGGCCTATCACTTGGATGTTTAATATTGTTAAGAATCCCCATATCTACGGCTTGATATATAGCCACATGGAGAGCCTCCGTACCAACGATAAACAAGAAAGGAGACAGCGGGTCACCTTGTCTAACCCACGTTCAAGTTTAAATTCTCCCGTTTATCAAAACCGAAACTCTAGCTGATGAATACAACCCTTTATCCAGTTTCTCCAAATCGCCAGAAAGCCGTTTGGTCCGTAACAGAGAGGAGAAAATTCCAGTTTAGGAGGTCAAATGCCCCCCGCAAATTCCATGTTAAAAATCATTGTTTTTTTTTCTCCTTTATCCATGAGATAGTCTCGTTTAACATTAAACGTCCATCAAGTATGAATCTACCAGAGTCACAAACGCAGATTGCACCTCATTAGCACTCGAAGAGCAGAACTCAGAATCAAGTCTTTCAGCCTTCAAACGGACGGACACTAAAATCTCCCAATAAAATGCAAGTACCAGTGATTGAGACCATTAGCTGAGACAATTTGTCCCACAGAGCTCTCTTTTCTATCACTTCTTTTGGGCTATACGATTTGAATCCACCAGCTGTGTTTCTTGAACTGCAATAAAACCCAAATTATGTTTCCTCTTTACCTTCTAACCCGACTTCCTTTGCATTTAAACCCGACTTCACACCAGCTGGAATTAGTTTGGGCACTAACCTGGTCTGCTTGATTACCTAGAACAGCCGACTTGTTGGTGGAATCAATCGATTCCAACCCCATGGATAGCTGTGACGATTCAAGTCGAGAAATCTACAACTATATGTTAGAAATGAGTAAAAAAAACTACCAAAATGCATTATCGAAGAACCTACATTTGAGACGTCTAATGTTATCGATTTGGGTTTTTGATGAGCATTTGCTAAAGATATAATTTTACTTCTAAGGTCATCAAAACTTGAACCTTTAGTTAACATGAAATGGAACTCTTGAGTTTAAAGACGATTTAAGTTTTAACTTCATTACACAAATTAAAAAATATCCTAGGCACAACTTATAACACGTTAAACTTTCTAATCAGCCTCGCGTGAAAGTCGTGAACTTACGCCATGTTTTTTCTTTTTCTTGCTCGGCTTCGATGCAAGAAATGAAATCTTACCGAACCCAAACTTCTTTCTCTTTCCTGATCGCAGTTTCCTACCATCATCACCACCACCACTACCACCACACCACCACTAGTAGGTTTACTCAACATTTGGGCCAAAGAAACCTTTCCTTTTCGTCTCGGTTTTGCCAGCATACTCCTCAGTCAAAAGCAACTTCCGGCTCAAAATCTGCCCAATCGACATAGTTGGCCTCAAAACCGGACCAGGTGTGTTAGTTTCCAAATGGGCCCTGTTTACGTCCAAAACGAGCGCTATTACTCTTGCAAGAAGAGTTCTTGAACTTCGTCGAGTATTGGACAGTTGACTTTCTTCTTTGACCATGATCTGATCGCCATTTTCTTAATGCTTCTTCGGCTTTTAGTTTCTCCTTATTAGCAGCTTCTACTTTACTCAAAGCCTCTTCTAAAACCTTCTTACTGTTCTTCACTTCTTCTGCTGCTTCATCTACCCTAGTCAACATCTCAGATTTTGACAACTCGGATTCGTTGACTTTTACCATCGATGCATTGACTTTTCTAGCTAAAGCTTCATCAGCCTCTAGAGTTTTTTGTTTCAAACACGAGTATTCTTCAAACGAAAGAGTAACCCCTTCATGTTCAGATAAAGTTTGACTTTTTAACATTGACTTTATTTCTGATTGCGCAAGCGCTTCACTCGCTCTTGCGGCTTCCTTCAATTTTCTAGCAGCAAGTAGACGGATTTCGGCTGTTTTTATATTTCTTTTTGTTTGTTTAATTTGATCAATTGCTTTCAAAACTTCTGATTTTGCTACCTCTCCAGCCCGTTTGAACTCCTCTGTTTCAGAAGTCAACCTATGGATCTCCCTCGGAAAGTCAACGTCTTCTTCAAAAAGTGAAATTTTTGAACAATTGGAAGATAATCTTTGACGGGTTTTCTCAAGTTCAAATCTTTCTTTCTCGATCAACTTGTTATACGTTTCGACAGTCGATCTTATGTCAGCAAGATCACTAGTGGTTTTTGTAAGGTTCAGTTTAGCCTGCTTCAGTTCCATCAATATGTAACCTGGAGCTGAAGAAGGACACATCAAGCTGTCACTAGCAGATTGCGGGTCAAGGGCATTGTTGTAATTTCCCTCTTTCGGTACATGATCGTTGACTATTAGGTTGACCGTAGCAGATTCTTTCTGTAGTTTGAGTTTTAACTCTTCAAACACTGGTTTTTGTGGGCTTCGAGTTCTTTCAAGACCTCAAGCGTTTCCCTTTCTTTTATCATCAGCTCATTTGCTAACCGCGCAGCCTGCTCTTCGGCTTTAGCCGCATCAAATTCTTCTTCAGTGCCATTCTGCATTGAAGTGAACAAAATGGTAACTACACATAATTAAATGTTATCAGTTCAAGAAAATTCAAATTGTTCAAGTCCTGCACAAAGAACTATTATCCTTTTAAACAAAAATGTCTACTTTAAACTCGGGACGCCAAACCAACCCAAACCCTGGAAAGCAACGCATTCGGGTATGGGATCAGTTTTAGAAAAAAACCTGTAAACATTTTGTTTTGTATTCTTATAATTCTTTTGTAACTTAGGTAAAGAAAAATATACAAATTCACTTTAGTTTTTACATGTCTAATTTCCTTAATAAGTATCAAACTTTTATAAAAATTAAATTAGTGAGCAATGTATTTGCAATTTACAACAGTTTTTTTTATAACATGTATAGCTGCTACTCGACGCGTAATTACCCGACAAATATGTCACGATATTGGTCCGGGTAACGGACACGGTTTCACATTCGGTTTTGAGATTGCGATTACAATACCCGTCCTATTCACATCAATGCTTTAATTTACCCAAGGTGTTCATAAATGTTCCGTAAATTGGAACCAACCATGTAAACTAAACCAGATGCTTAAACTTTTTTATTCATATCTTTTAACTTTTGTAAAATTTAGTAATTATGTATTAAACTTTTCTTTTTATAATTGTAAAACCTATATAACACAAACATAGGATCTTCAAACCAAAGATTAACCAATTTAAACCGTCCAAGACAACAAACATTAACCAAAGCTTCAATCATCTTGCCTCAGTTACAACAACTTCTTGTTACGGTTTTGAGTTTTGACCATATTATAAAACAAACTAAAAACAGTACCAATTTTGACCAACAAAATAAAGTCAAAACAACTAATCTTTAAAGAGAGAGAAAGAAAGAGGGGACCTCAGAACCAACAACATGCTGCTGCTTATTATGTGGTTTCCAGAACCCGACTCCACCGAATCGGGTCACGGCCTCTTTAACGACTCAAACGGTGCTGACGTGTCCACCTCACCCCTCATGCCGCCGTCATTCGGGTCGGACCCCGTTTTAGGCCGGCATTGTTATCTGGGTCAAGTGGTTTCATCGGTTGAATGGAATTCAAGCAAAGAAGCTCTTGGGATTGTTTTGGGGTTTTTGTTGTTTGGATTAACTTTTTGGAACTAATGTTATGGAGGTCGAGAGAGTGAAGAAGAGACAAAAGAGAAAGGAGAGGTGAGAATTTAACGTTGTTAATGTGCTTTTATCTCGGGAAATGTGCGCTAACGGCTCCATGTTCATTATATTATTTTTATTCCTTTTTTTTTATTTCATGTAATTCTTTAATCATTTACTAAATCCAAGAAAAATAGTAAAACTTCAAATGCTCCAGGTGGCGGACCCAGGAATTGTTTTTAAGGGGTGCGGAATCTCTAAGCCTTTGGGTCGTTTATCGATCAGGGGGCCCGGGTCGGGTCAGGTCGGTGCTGCTGTGGATACCAAATGGCAAAAGTAATTTAAATGTCTGTTGATTATATGGAGGTGCCGAAATGAAGCCGTTTTTTATGGAAGGAAGTTCTCCCTCAATAAGCCGTTTTTGATGGAAGGAAGTTCTCACTCAATAAGCCGTTTTTGTTGGTCTTTCAAAGTCTAACACATTGAAGCTACACTAGTTCTCTAGAGAACATCATCCACTAAAATGTTGTCGACTTGTCTCCTTAATCTCCTTCAAAACCGTAAAGGCCGAAGTATGCTTCCTTTTAAGACCATGTGTAGTGGTTCAAGCCCTCTATGGGCGTTTTCTGCCATGTGGACGCCACATCATTAAGGACATTTTTACCAAAAATAGGTGTAATGGTTCAAGTCTCTCTCTTGCCTCTTCAATCATTACCTAATGATTTAATACTTTTAGAAATTTTTTATTATTTTTAAAATAAAAAAAAAATATGAAATTACTAAACCAAACATAAATATTTCATTAAACCCTTTTTAAAAAAATCACTGTACATAGCTAATTCGGTTAGAAGACATATCTTCGAAATAACTAATAATTTAATTTTATAAGAAAATTTACTAATATAATCGGGTAAAAAATTCATTTAATTTGAAATTAGTGCTTTTGTTATTGTTTTTTCTGTAAAAAAAAAAGTAAATAATTCACATCCTTCCGTTGCAATCGCCAACCACATGGGTGATGGGTCCCATCTATTATAGAATTTTACTCATAATATAATATATAATATTTAGACACACGTCTATACTTACAGGATATATATCTATCTCCATCCATATCAACATACTCAATTAAAACCCTGTAACTAAAAAAGATAAATAAATCTCGATCTTACACACATGTACTCCATTAATATTACTGATGGGTCTAAATACCTTCTTACTGGGATTGAAAACACTGGTTTCAAAATCCAAGGGGTGCGATTGAAATTTCCAAGGGATGCGGACGGGATTAACGCGCGTAATATAACACTAATTTTTTTTTTCAAGGGGGGCGCCCGCCCACCTTGGGATGGCCTTGGGTCCGCCCCTGAATGCTCCATCATTTGAGGAGTATAGATCCTGTCATAAATGCGGGGAACATGGGATTTAGTTGTTGCGTGCCCTGAATTTAGACGGAAAATGATCGAAGTAGATGATGCTCCAAGTTCTAGCAATACTAAGCGGTCAATTTCCCTAAAATCTTTTGAAAAAACAAACTGGGAAGCAGAATGTTTATGACAACAGAAACAAAATTGTTATGAACCAAAAGCCAGTTGATGGTAGGGGTCCACAGTCGAGGGGGAGCCCAGTTCCCACAAGGTTCAAGTAGCGCCTAAGCCACAAGCTAAGGCTGCAGCTAAACTAAAGGGTGACCCTAAAGCTATTCCATGTGCAGTTAAGTCTGAAGTGGATCGAAAATCTGTCCCATTTAAGGAATCTGAGACTGGACCTTCTAGCCCCAAGGCAAAGAAGAAGTCAAAGTCAAAGAAACCGGAACAGGTTTGGAGACCCAAATCACCAACTAAACCGGAGAATCATCTGCTATATCTACTATGCCGGACCATCGGGAATAACACCAACTCCTAACGGAAAGTGGGTTGATTTTCCGACTACAGATGAAGATGGAAGACCCAAGACCGTGAAGGCTTGGGTCCATGATTAACTCAAACATTTCTCAAAATTCAAAACTCATGCATAAATGAAAATGTCCTGAGGATTGAATTTTCATCTTAGTAAATTACACGATCCAAATACTCGAATATCGGGGTGTCTCTAGGATTGAACCCTTGCTATCCATTTGAATACTTGAAGGTAAAATACACATCCATATGTTCGTACATGACACTATATTTTACTAGCTTGTGTCCAATCCTTCAAAGAGTATATCAAAGCCAAGTCCAAGCTTCTTGAAGCAGCTAAACTTCATACTCCTATAGGTAGTTCTTTTATTCTACACCTGCACATGTATTTATCAAAGAACTATTAAGAAGTTACACTTCAACCTTCTTTATCTTGCAGTCTGAACACATACCTTGGGATGATTCAATGTGTTCCAATATCTTTATGACAAGCTTTCCACATTGAATTCTGCACCTAACGTTGTATTAGATGGGAATTGGGTATCTTGACATAAGATATTAAAGTATGGACTTTAATCCCATCCCTTTGGCTGATTTATTCACGAGATCTCTTCCTAACCCTTTAGTTAGATGATCAGCCATATTATACTCAGATCTTACAAAATCAACAGATATCACTCCATTCTTGATTAATTCTCTAAGCATGCCATGTCAAACACCTATGTGTCTAGACTTCCCATTATACACTTCGCTGTATACCTTAGCCAAGGTAGATGCACTATCACATCGAATAGAGATTGGTGATATCGGTTTTGACCACAAAGGAATCTCAAAGATCAAATTTCTTAGCCATTCAGCTTCTTTACCAGCTGCTGCCAAGGCTACAAATTCAGATTCCATGGTCGAATTTGTGATGCAAGTTTGCTTCTTGGAAGCCCAAGCTATAGCTCCTCCCCCAAGTAGAAATACCATCCACTTGTAGAAGAATGATCCTCTAAGTTAGTTAACAACTTGCATATGAAAATCCTTCAATTGCAGAAGGAAAACTGAATAGCATAAACCCATAGTTCATGGTTCTTTTCGGATATTTAAATAATCTGTTCACCGCTTGCCAATGATGAGTGTTAGGATTACTAGTATATCTACTAAGTTTTCCACAGCGTAGGCTATATCTGGCCTTGTGCTGATCATAGCATACATCAAACATCTATAGCCTTAGCATATTCAAGTTGAGATATAGGACTACCTTGATTAGGCATAAGCCTAATATTTGGATCAATGGGAGTTCCAACCGGAGAGCCAATTCAAGCAATTAAATTTCTTTAAAATCTTCTCAATGTAATGAGATTGAGAGATTGATATACCATGTTTCCCACGTGTGATTCTAATACCAAGAATCACTTCTGCCTCCCCATGTCCTTCATGGCAAAACTTAGTGACAAATATTCTTGGTTTTATCAACTTGATCCTGATTCGTACCAAAGATCAAACATGTCATCACACATATAGACAAATTATTACTCCATTACCTGATGATGTCAAATTTGCTATACACACACTTGTCAGCTTGATTAAGAACAAAACCATCTGACAATACAACATCATCAAATTTTTGATGCCATTGTTTAGGTGCTTGCTTTAAACCATAAAGAGGATTTTATTAATTTACAAACCTTATTTTCATTGCGAGGCGTAACAAAGCCTTCAGGTGTTTCACGTAAATCTCTTCATCTAATTCACCATTTAGGAATGCAGTTTTCACATCCAATTTGATGAATCACAAGATTGTGTATAGCAGCAAGTGCTAACAACAATATAATAGTGGAAATTCTTGCAACAGGGGCATAGGTATCAAAGAAATCAATACCTTCCTTTTGTCTAAAGCCTTGGATAACACAATCTGGCTTTAAACTTATCAATGCTACCATCCACTTTCATCTTCTTCTTGAAGATCCATTTACACCCTAATGGTTTACATCTAGGGGGTAAATCCGAGAGTTTCCATGTATTGTTTTGCATGATGGAATCAATCTCATCTTGGATAGCTTCTTTCAAAAAAGAAGAATCCCTTGAAGTCATTGCTTCACTAACGTCTTTGGATCTTCCTCAATATTAAAACAATATTGATATTGATGTTCAATGACATCTCTTGATCCTTCAACTAAGTAAAGTTGAAAACCATCACCAAAAGACTTAGCTTTTCTCACTCTAGAACTTTTCCTAGGCTCAGGAGGTGTATCATTTGCTTGGATAGTACCTTGAGAGTTACTAGAACTTGGAACCAAATCCCTAGGTCTAGGTATAGAAGAAAATCTATTTTCATTCATAATCTGCATTTCTTGATTCAATGACAGTGTTCACAGGACACATAGTCATTTGGCTCTATGACATAGAATCTGTGAGCATAGGATATGCTC
>JAUTDX010004541.1:0-39753 GCA_030844895.1 Ambrosia x helenae
ATACTATTAGACTAAAAAGAACTAAGAATAATTCAGGAATAAGAGCACAACGTATGGCTATTTTGTAAAAATAAATAAATAAAGGTGAATGATCCAAGTTGTATCAAACATAATGCAAATAAACAACTACAAATGACAACAAACAGTTAAAAATTAAACCATACAACTAGCTAACAAACCTTGCTATTGTATGTTGTTAACATGAAACCAAATATCATAATTTGCATATCTGAGATAACTTAAGCAATCTACGTTAGTTCTAGAAAGTACATAGTCAAAACCAGCCCATACATAAAACATAATTTATAAATACCATTTGTAATATGACCAAAAGAAAAATAGATAATACTTCAATGAACATGCTATGAATTGGGAAAACACAGATAGTTCAGCATAGAAGATAAATCATGATTAATCACATAGTCTTAACTAATTGTCCGTCTAATTTTTTTTTAATGAGAAAGTTAACATACCAACCACTTATAAAAATAGATAGAATATACCATGGTAACCGTAAGCCCCTGTTGTAATGCAACTTTTGAAATAGCTCTTCGCCGGAGATGACAAAGGATTGTAAATAATTCACATCTTAGTAAAAGGTCGGCACCTACACAAAAGAAAAACAAAACGATCAATACACAAATCAAACAAAACAACAACACCATAAACCCAAACCACCGCGATGTCTTGCGCCATCTAAAATGCCGCATAATCAAAGAGGCGTCTCATAAGTTTCAAGTGGAATACTGCTTTGAGTTGAAACAAGTTGTTCCACTCAAAGATCCCTAAAACCATTTAACCACAATATAAACTAATTTAACTATCAAACCAAATACCATCAATGCAAGACTGCATCAGACCTGATAATAATAATATAAAACAATCAAAACAACAATCAACTTGTCCTTTTAGCAAAAACCATCACTCATGTAAGCAGACAAACCAAGACCTCTTTCAATGCACAACACAAATCACTAATTAATTAGCCCCAAAACAACCAAAATGCATTGAGTTCAATACAAATTTCCAAACAAAAAACAACTAACAAACATTCAAATGAACAAATCAAGAAACTTGAGCAACACAAGAACTTACCTTTGTAACAGTATCCGAGTTGCCGGAGCTTTACCGGATACCTAGTTTCTTCATCGGATAATCTGCTTTCACCAAGTCAGAGTTCATGAGCATTCGATTTTTACTAAAAGGGTCATACAGAAGAAACAGAAGCTTACCAGAGCCTTCATTGCAGTCGCCAGAGTCCTATAATAACCTCCAGATTTCCACTTCTGTTTGAGTATGAACACTTAATTTACACTGAAAACCGGTTGAATATACGCACTAAAATTAAGGTTTCATCTGCTTCTAATAAATAGAAAACAATGAATGGCATGAGGAAAGAACGATTACCACGGCAGAAGAAACATTGTCGGTCGGTTTAAGTTGACCCTCACTATCGAAGCTTTCAACTGAAAGGAAGATGTTTAAACCTGACAAAATTGGAGGGCGAATCCATCGCCAGCTATCGTTCTTTACCGATCCAACCACCGAACCGCCTCCACAACCACCGGACCCTTTATCTTCTGCATCTCTCTTGAGTCTTACTGATCTTCCTCTCTTTGTCCAGTTTCTCTCTCCTAGGGTTTCTTCTACAACAAAATTAGGTAGGAGACCAGGTGGAGGGAACACGCGTTGTCTACAGAGAAACCAGGAGCCAGCTGGAGCGACACGCGTTGTCTACAGAGAAATCAGGAGAGCAGTGGAGACCCCTCCGAAAATGCCATAGATAAGTGCAAAATCACCAAAATGGCCATCAACTGTTCATCTTTGGTTTTCTTTTATACATAGTATAGTATAATGACTCGTTTGTTCTAGTGTCGACCTTACTGAAAAATCTCGAAGTTACTACATATGATTGGTTTGGAAAAAACTAACCTACCCGATCCAATCATATGTAGTAACTTCAGCAATTCATCGTATAATACACTCAGAGAAATTATATTTGAGATAATCATGGTAGTGGAGAATGAAATTTTAAAAATTACGCAACCCTTTTAAATGATGTGTGGTGGATTTGAAATTTCAAGCCACATAATGAGATATAGTGTGAAATGTGGCATGTGGGTCTCACATGAAACATTGTGGGGCTTGAAATTAAAAAAGGGTATAGTGATTTTAACTTTTAAGTCTCACAAAGGCCCTTGCAATTATTACTCAATTATTATTATTATTTTTGAAATTTAAAACAAATAATATTTCATTAAAAATATTCATTAAACACAAATAATAAAAATTACAATACCAAAATAAAAAATATAAATAATATTAAAAAAACAAACAATACTAAAAAAACACAAAGAATTATAAAAAAACACAAATAATACTATAAATTCATCGCTTTCGTCGAACTCGTCTTCATCGTTGTCATCCCCGCCTTCGTTGTCATCTTCCTCTTCTTCTTCTTCTTCTTCTTCACCCTTGTTTGGAATATACCGAACCGACCATGCATGTTGGACCAAATTCATTGCTTAAGCGTTATGTGTTTCATCAGAATGCAAGTCATGCACGTTGGTTATTCTTTGAGAAACTGTCGCTTGCGGCAATTCTTGAGTGGCGTCCGTTATATAATTTTGGGACACGTCGCCTTTCCTTCGTCTACTAACATCATATACAAGCATACATAGCATCTCTCATTTTATTCTTTGGTCTATGCACGACAAGATTTTCTCAATTAATGCCAACGATGTTGAAGAGACCTTAAAACATCTCTCAATGTCCTTTTTGCGAAGACTCTTAAACTTTCTTAAAATGTGTTCTTTTTCATTGTACGGATTACTAAACGTATTCACGATAATCGAAATACTTCGGATATATTCCATCAGTCAAACAGTATGTCGTGGGTAGTAGTTTCCATTAGCATAAAAAGATGTCTTTGGTGCTCTACCAGAAATAAAATCCTCCACCAGAGGTGACTGCTCAAAAGCGTTAATGTCATTGCATGACAACGAGACAACAAAGTAAGCCGACCAAAACCCAGAGGTCGTGTGAAGCCACCGCTTAAGGAATAAACTATTGGTTGTCCCTGGTCACCTCGTGTGTGTTGATCTCGCCATGCGGTTGGACAATTATATCATGGCCATTAACAAACAATCTACGCTTCCAAGCATTCCGGTAAACCATGTTTATTTGAATGCACCTCATATATTTTTTTTGTAGATAGTACCAAATGGGCCTTCTTAGGTAACGCACACCATACAAAGTATTATTCCTTTAAAAAACAATAAATATATTATTTTAACTAACTAAAAAATAAATATAAAGGAATGAAGCCTCATTTTGATGTGACGCTGAGGTGACAGAATGGAGTTATGTAGCCTTAAGGGGGGGGGGGCTCTACTTGGGTTTTTTTACTTTATAAAATTTCTAACAATCCTGCATTGTCACATCACTTTGTTGTTTCACTTTACTGAAACTGTTTTAAAGGCAACAGTTCACTTATTTACTTCAATTTTTTTTTTAAAAAAATTAAACAAAACCATGGACTAGAATCTGAAAAAAAAAAAAAAAAAATTCTACATCATCATTTAACCTTTAAACTGAACTTCATCGTCTTCATCCTCCAAAACCTTTGAACTCTTCTCTTCTCCACCATTCTCTATCTCTACAAGTAACAATCGGAAGGTTCAAGGTATAAACAGAGGTGAGAGGTACCCGTGAGGAAATAAACACCGTGAACTAAGTCACGTAAACCCTTCACGGATCCACTAATGGCACTACCTAAGACCCTATCGTCGTGCTGGTAGTGGGGTACCCATATGATTCACGGGAAGCGCCACTCCCCCAAGAAAATATGATACGGTTCCGGTTGAAGATAAGAACGCATATTCCTGGCCCCAATTTTATATGATGATGAGTTATTAATTTTGTTTTATTATTAATAATAATATACACGTAAGATCGTGCAACACCCAGGCCCCACGGTCACACTCTCACTTGTTTGATGTACACCATCTTGTGTGTTGTCACTTGTGGGGGAATAAATATCTTGTCAACAAATTGACGTTATTTTAGGTTCTTTAATGAAAACTGAAAAGTCATCTAAATTTACATTTTGTGGATTTAAATACATTTTTTGGTGTCTACGTTTTGATATAATTTAGGTTCTTTAATGAAAAGTCATCAAAATTTACAACTTAACCAATAAGAATATCAATACTAGCAGTCATCAAATCAATTTATAAACACTGACCTTTTTTCTACCGGTTAAAAACATGATGCACGGCATCTTCAAGCTTATGAAATTTACGCTATTATGTGGACAAATAAGCAATAGACACGTGATACGAGTAGACACGGTTTATGTCGAATTTTTGAGCCATTGTGCAATATTATTTACGTAACATGCACTCACTCAATACTTTGTGCGCCTGATTCATGATTCAGTGCAAATATTTGAGTAAGCATAAAGTATGGTTAACGGGTCACCATATTATGTAAATTGTGCTCACTGATGCTATGCATCACTCTCTCAGTCGCCCATTTAGTAGTTATACATTATCCTAGGGCCGACTCAACGGTTTTGGGAGTCTAAAGCGAAATAAAATTTGGGCCCTCCGCTTTATCTTATACATATTTTCAGTTTTTAGTTGGGGTGAAAATTAACAAGAATAAACTTATAAAACGAACTAAATAGCATCTAATTTGTAGCAAATGAAAAAACATAGAGGGTCACATATAAATGTATCTCGTATTACATACATCTAAATGCCTTTTGTTTATTCTTCTTCTTGAAAAACATAGAGGGTCACATATAGAATTTTCACCTTTCATCGATAAGTTTTAGAAACTACTCATGTCATCTTATTTCTTCAATTGATCATCGAGATTTTGATCCATATGATGAATGGATTTTGTAACTTCTTGTTTAGTCACCCGACCCAAACCCATTCTCCATCTTGCAGGAGCATGAAGCATGAAACCACCCATGTAACATACTAAACTGATTTACCAAAAAGCAAACGGAAAAATGTGACTATGGGGTCTGGGTGAAATGTGTGCACTGATTTACCAAAAACCGAGTGAAGCACAAAGTTGTTACTAAAACCGAGTGCCCTACCCAAATCCATTCTCCATCTTTCTCCGGCATGAAGCACAAACCGTTACTAAAAAGCGAAATTGAACGGTTTTCAAAAACTGAAAACCAAACCTGCACACCCCTACTAATATTCGTGCAATGTTACCCTATACATAAAATGTGGAAAAAAAATTGTACTTCGGAGACAAAGTTAAGTGTTAGCAGGGGCACCGCCTAACCCTTTGCTAAATCCGCCCTTGATTCTACATATGTAGCACAACTAATTTCTCTAATATTCATAAAATTAGTTTGTTAACTTTTTTTTTTGTCTGATTTGTCGATTGACACATCACACATGGACAATTTTAATTGTAATTGAGTTTTGTTGATTTGGTAATTTTAATAATACAAATGCATTTTATTTTTTCTTTTTGTTGATATTAAGTAATCGATCATATATATTATCATTCTTTGTATTCTCATATACCTCATGTTTGCATTTCAGGAACGCAAGAGTTCAATGTTCGAAAGAAAGTTCAGATCCATGATTTTACGTCCATTCATAAAATATATTGATCCAAAGTTAGTGTCATGAGGTATACTCTAACCAGTTTAACTCTACCTAGATGTCACATCCTTCATTTTGTCCTTTTTCACACAAACCCACTTCAAGGAAATGGTTTAACGCCCCTTAACTCTACCTCATCCCCTTAACTTTCTCTCTTTTAAGTCAGGCCTTAGGGTATACTTTAACCCTTCTTAACTCCACCTAGATGCCACATCATCCATTTTTTCTCATTTGACTCCACTTCACCCTAAGGAAATGGCTTAATCTCATTAACTTCACCTAATCATGTATTTTTAGTGGTTTTTGGTTTATAAAAGGAAAAAAATTAATGTAGACTTTTAACACCATGTTAACATGTTAACACATAACCTCTTTAACACTCTTTAACACAAGGAAGGAGTGGTCTACAATGCAAGTTAACATGCCATGTCACCTTTAACACCACATATGTTAGAGTATACCCCATGGCCTCATGTTAACATATTAACTTAGTGCCAATTTAATGTCCTTTAACATGAGATGGAAGTGGTGTACAATAAAAGTTTAAATGTCACGTCACCGTTAACACATTTGGTGTGAATTTATTACCATGGCCTAAAAACAACAATTTTGTCACTTATGCTCCATCAATTTTTTAGTTTGGAAGTTTATTAAATGAATTTACACTACTTTTGTCTTGATGTGTTTTTTTTTTTGTAATTTACATCCTTCTCAGATCAAACTAATATTATTTCTAAATAATATTGTTCACATCCCACGTGCTTTTTGGACCATTTGTTGTTCTTTTCATTAATGATGAAAGTTGTGCATCATAGAGAGAGAGAGAGACCCCAATTGTAATGGGTACTGGTATTGACACTTTTTTTTTTAACATGTAGTTATTATTTAAATGTGCAACAAGCATAAAGAATGTAATAAAATTATGAATACGTAATGTTTTGATAAGTGATAAACTTTAAACCTTAGACCTTTAGTGCAAAATTCAAAATCATGCAACGATGTGTTGTGTGACGAAAAACCGCACTTTTTAAAGTCATGTTTTAATAGTAGAAATCTAGAATAAATAAAATGGCAGATATAATGGAATTTATATTCAACAGTAAAAGTAAATCGACCGAGTAATATATTATGTCTTAATAAACAATTAGTGCGTGACACTTAATTATCATTTGCTAGTTGCTCTTTCTTTTGGTTCAACTTTCAAGAGCCAAGTATCCGAGTAATAATTACATAAACAAGCCAAATTTATCGACTTGACATATATATACACATGAGCTCACTTTGAAGCGTATCTATACATTGGTGTCTTTGCCTCCTCAAGCAAACATTCTTGGATGTCGATGGATTTATAGAATTACTAGCTTTTATCCCGGGAGTGTCCCGGGTTGAAAAATATAATCATTCTAATAATACTAATACTAATAGTAATAATTATTACTCTTGTAATTAAATAAATAAATAAATAACCTTGCTATAAGGTGACACCATGTGTTGCAGTGTTGCACGATTATTTCTTCTAGCTTCTCTTGATGAAGTATGCCTATCCATCTTTAGAAGAGTAAAATTCCAATGATAGCATGACGATTGAGTTAAATTTCAATATTGTATATAAGAACCTGGTTTTAAAAGAAAAAAACATGATTAATGAATAACCTGAACACTTTGTGTTTTTTTCCTGTATGAACGAAACCCTATAAAAAATAGTCGTTTTTTCTCCGTTTTTTATATAGCACTATAGTACTCGTTGGAAAGATAATAAAACGCTCGTTAATTTGGTGTAATTTTTTTCTTTAAAAAATCTCGTATATAAAAGATATTAATGTTTAAAAATGATGGGATGAAATATTAGAGAGAAAAATTTAAATTTGTTTTTAAATTCTTAAAGAGATTAGGGTTAGATAAGTGTAGGAGAATGGATAAAAAAATAAAAAAATAAATTAAAAACTCTCACCTTAACGTGCCACGTGGCACGTTCAAAGGAGGTTGATGCCTCCATTGAATGCCACATCATCAATATTCAATTCTTTTATTATAAGTTATAGATTCCTAATCTTGATGGTACATTCTAATAGCTAATGACTTTCACCCATGGCATTATAGCCTAGTAACATCTTAGGGGTGGGATTGCACTTAGGGCCCATTTGGCCTGGGTTCGATTCCCACAAGGGGTTTCCCATATTTATTGGGTTTACTTCTGAATTGGTGTATAGATATTGTTGCCTAGTGGACATGAATATGATCGGGTAGTTTCACTGGTGACACGATGATACTACAATGGCCTGTCAGTAATCTAATTTGCCGATAAAAAAAGCTCATGTTAAAAGGGGGTAGTTAGGTTAAAGTATAGATGGAACGATGGATGGGTGAATTGGTCATGTTAAAAAGAGAATTAGGCCACATGGGGGGTCCATGAAATCCCAACGTGATGGCGTGAGGCTCGCGAATACCACCCCAACCTGGACCATAACAATCATAGCTCCTGATATACATCGTGAGCATGACTATGTCAAAATAACCATTAGGGGACCTGCAACGGTCATATGACCGCTTGTATTATTAAAAATATTTATTTTTGCCACATTATATATACTCCTTATTCCAACCAAATACAATTAATTCTTCACATTACAAATAAAAAACATATACAGTACACCCACATTACAACCTAAAAAATTATCAAATGGAAGGTCCGAGTACGTTTCCACCTGACTCGTCTAGTATGCGTGTATCATATTGCACAATATGATCTTAAAGGAAGAGGGACGCACAATATCTATAGATTACGTATGGACCCTATAACACAGCTAGACGATAGCGATGATATTATTTTGGAGTTGATGAGCCACTATCAACTACGATTTGATCTAATCGAACACATTGGTGGTTTAGATATCCTATTCGTCAAGTAGTTATTTATTTTTAGGTTGTATATTTTTTATTCTCTTTTAGGTTGTAATTTTTATTAAATTTTATAGTACTTACGTATTTAAAAAAAAACGTCGGTATTTAGTGTATTAATTATTGTTTATTTTTTTAAGAAGGGGTTAATGATAGATACGATGACCACCCTCAGTGTTTTTATGTTAAATGTGAAGAAATGAGGTGATACATAGTGATTGGTTAAATGTGGTGTGATAACGTAATGGTGTGATAATCACCCTATGTGACCTTAGGAGAATTGTGTACATGAGGCCATAAATTAAAATGAAGTGTGTGTTGATAAGTACTGTAAAATAGGAATATCATGTATTTGTGGAGTAAACTGTTAAAATGGTCATTGAGGTTTGCCAAAAAAATAACTGTTTAGATACCAAATTTGAGTTTTATCACTGGTACCTCTAACGTTTCATTTTGGTGCTATTTTGGACATCTTTGCTAACTCAGTTAGAAAAATCAGTTAACTCACAGAGACAATTTGGTCATTTATGTCATCAGGGGCCAAAATGACAGTTAATGAAAGTTATAAAAAAATAAAATTCAAACCCTTTCCCTCCTCTCTTTTCCAGTAAGAAAAACTAGCTAACTCCGGTATGTTTCCGGCGATAATAAAACCCAGATTTTTATGCTTTTTATGATCTGATTTCGAATCCCATACGTTTTTTAGATACCGAAAGGTAGAGTCTATAGTGCCATACAAAAAACGAAAAAAAATGATTTTTTTCTCGGTTTTTGTTAGGGGTGCTTAACGGGTCGGGTTCGCGGGTTGGCGGGTCCAACCCGACATTAACCCGAAAATTTTACATGAACCCAAACCCGACCGAACCCGAAAATTGTGACATACATATGAACCCGAACCCGACTAAATACGCTCAGGTTGACCCGAACCCGACCCGTTCAACCTGATTTTTTTTTTTTGCAAACTAGTGTATTGAAATTAAAATTTTACTACAAAAAAACACTAACATATATAAAACATTTATGTTTTATTTATAAAATCTCATACAAATTTCTATTTTAAGTTATAAGTGTAGCATAAAATACCTAACCAATTTAATTTATAACATAAAACATATTCTAAAAAAAACAATATATATTATAAATAGGTTAAACGGGTCAACCCGTCAACCCGCCCAGGTTGACCCGAACCCGACCCGTTTAATTAAATGGGTTTGCGGGTTCAACCCGAACCTGACCCGAATTCATTTAGACTAAACCCAAACCCGCTAATTTCGTGTTAGGTTCGGGTCGTGTCAGAAATTCTTACCCCTAGTTTTTGTTCATACAAGGGAAAAAAAAACACAATGTGTTCAGGTGATTCATTAATCATGTCTAGGTAAGTCACTAACATGTTCAAAGTACGAATTTTATTTTTATCAAGGGCATAATAGGTTAAAATCATTCCGTTAAAAAAACGTCACACATTTAAGACTACCACCTCAATCAGTACGCCCTGCAATGGTTGTTTTTGGTTGTTTCTAACTATTTCTCATCATCCAAACATACATTTTCTTTTTAATATGTATTTTCATTCTTATTCCCATGATTAAAATTGTTGTTTTTTTCATATTATACATCATAACACATATTTTATCAGATCATATTAGATTTATCTATCCCGGAAAACTTCTGAAATATCATCTAGTTATTAAATATTATTAAGAAACTTTAATAATTTAAATTACTGTATAAAAAGAATGATGAAATTTCGTAAAGCCTATAATGGTCCTCAGAAAGTTTTCAAGCACATGTAATCATTTTTTCTTTTAGTGTTTTCCGGTACAAAACATGTGTGGTTACGTAATTTATTATTTGCAAACATAGGATGCGTCATGTATATCTTAGGTGAAAACACTCAAAGCGGATGATCACATTTATATAGCATTTTTTAAAGGCGTAGTTCAATGGTGAAATCTTAGTCCTAACAACCCATGGGTCACAAGTTCGAGTCCTCCGACACGCCGGGCCCTTTTAATCTTAATAAGTATGATTTTTCGATGAACGAGAATCGAACCTGTGACCAACCCGGGGTGAGAACCCTCTAAAGTGGTAAACCCTCCCACCTCAAACCAGCTGGACTGAAGATCATTGTGTGATTGCGTGTGCTTGTGAATAATAATAAAGTTTTTTAATCTAGTTTCTGTATCTTTTGCATAAGTTGTACAAATCACGGGAGTCGACATATTTGATTTTCTTAATCTAATTATATGACGAAAAAAATAACAAATGGTTTTTGGTGTCCACCAACTATGCTACAGAGCCACCGCGGCACCGCCTAAATGTATATTTTTATTATTAGTTCCTTTCCTGAAATGTATATTTTTATATATTAGTTAGAATTATCATGAACATGATAATTAATGTGGAAAATGATAGGCATGTGAAGTGGAGAATCGATACTGCTAGCAAATCTTTTAAAAACTGGCGATTTTCAAAAATGTGATGCATATCACACTCTCTGTCTCCCTCAGTTTTAATTTCGTTCCTCTCTCTCTGTCCACATGATTTGTATGACAACATATTCATATGAAGAAACATAAGATTACGTGACCATTGTATTATAATATCATGGACACAGAAATTTCAACTTCTTTGTTTTAACACTCAGTCACAAATTAACAGTAAATTTTGCCAACATGTATCATGGCCGGTGTCAAAGATCCCACTCAATTTAGCTTTACACCAAAAAACTATATATATTGCCATATAGCTAGGTAGAGTCAAAACGGTTAATATTTGGTATGTATGTATTTTTCATTCAACTGAACTTGTATGTTTCTAGACAATATATATCACTGTCTATTTTTCGATTATGCGACGATAAGCTCAAAAAGGAAAATAAAAGTGAAGATTTTTTAAGTTGTTTTGGGCTTTCGGCATAAGTTGCATTTAGTGGCGGATCTTGAACAAAAAAACTTGGTAGGGCCGGGCTCAATCTAGGTGGGCCGGACTCAATACATATAAAAATTTTCGGTAAAATTTACACTAGGAAACGAAAAAACTGGGTGGGCCGAGGCTCGGTCTGGCCTTCACTAAGAGATTTTTTTGCCGAAATAGTGGTATAGTACGACTTTTTTGTACATTTGGAGGGCGTCAGCAGTGGATTTTCACAAATGGTGAAACCGAATTACCGTCTTGCGGTTTTGCTTAGGTGGAGGGGAGAGGAGAGAGGCTTGTGCTTAGTAGGAGAGAGGAAAATTGAAGCCGCAAGACCGTCTTGCGGTTTCTGGCTTTGACTGACACGATGCAGGGGGCTCTATGGTAGTTGTTTAGATAGTATAAGGGGTTGTTTTGTAACTTTACTTATAAACCAAAAGTTGGTCTTGCGGTTTAGGAATTGGCAGGGGGCAACCTTATATAGTTTAAGGACATGTTTTTGTAACTTCACTTATAAACCTTACATAATTGAAGGAGTAGTTTTGTAACTTAACAAATAAATTCGGGGGACCATGTTGCGGTTTATTTGTCTTCAAAAGAGAAGTTACAAGACTAGCCCTTGATCTATTAGTTTAAAAAAAAACCCAAACTGCAAGTCCATGCTTCGGTTTCAGTTATACAGAATTTACAACACTAGCCCTTCAACTATGTGTTAATATTCAACCTTTTTTTGCTTGCACAGACTTGTGTCAGACCCATCACTGAAACCGCAAGACCAAATCACGGTTTCTAAGTAAACTTACAAATCATCCCCTTAAACTATCTAAACAACTACAAAAATGCCCCTGCTTGTGTCAGACGTACTACTGAAACCGCAAGACGGTATCTCAAGTTCTCCCTCCTCTCTCCTACTAAGCAAAAGCCTCCCTCCTCTCCCCTCCACCAAAGCACAAACCGCAACTCGGTCTTACGGTTTCACCATTTTAGAAAACCCACCCCTGACACCCTCCAAATGTACAAAAATTTGGTACTATACCACTATTTCGGCAAAAAAATCTTCACTAAGAACCGCCCTTGGTTGCAACTTGCATTAGCCATTAGACATTGTTTAGGAGATAATTATTGTGTGCATTTCTCTCGATCGTAATTGTACATTGTTGTTGGAATTTTTGTTACAGGACCCGGTAAAAAAACAGTAATTCGATCCACAAACATTCAAAAACCGAAACATGTTGACACCATTAAAAAAAGTTACGTATTTGTCACGGGTTATAGACCCGTTTTTAGTCGGCTCAATAGATAAACAAGCACACTATGTCTTTATATCTAAATAATATGGTAATTCTTTTAAGGTTTACTATAATTGTATAATTGATCTGCTTACCTTCCTTCTACACTAACAAATAATATTGGATCTACCACCGAACGTAAACAAAGCGGGCATTACAATGTTTTACTAATGATTGAAATTGTATTACAACACTAGAGCGGGTACCGATAAAACATTTTCATATGTATTTTTATGATGGTATGAATGTGCATGTGATGTGACCTTCAATACCTATTTGCATTTGTGAGTGTGTGTTAAACATGTGCATGAAACACTTACTATCGGTGTCATCACATAATTTAGGTATATAAACACTTAGTTTAGTATGTGAGTTAATTTAAAAGAATAAACGCCCAAGGCATTATAGCCTAGTGACATCTTGGTGGTGAGATAAGACTTAGTGGACATAAGGTCCTGGGTTCGAATCTCACAAAGGGGGTTTCTCATAATTATGAGTTTCCTCCTGAATTGGTGACTTGGTGGTGGAATATGATCGCGTGGCAACATTGGTGACATGATGATACTCCAGTGTTCCATGAGTGATTCCAATTTGTTAGCCGTTCAAAAAAAAAATTTAAAAGAATAAATTATATATTCATGAAAACAAGTTAATTTGAAATATACTTATTGCTAAAAGTAAATGACTAGTTAAAGCTTAAGATACTTGCACTATATTTCACCTTTATCGGTCACATCTTTAGCGGCGACCCTTTAATTTGATATTATTTGGGGTGTTTTGAAGGTTTGTATATTTGAAGATGTGTTGGGCAGACGTCGCGGACATATTCGCGGGATTGGGCCTATGCCTTGTCCAAGAGAAGGCCTTCCACATTTTACACCAACGTAACGCAACTAACACCGGTAAATTTGATATTTGACCAATTTGGTGTATATTTGTAGTTTATTTGTTGATAGTAGACCCATTTGGTATGTCTTTGTAATTTAAATGTTAATATTTGACCCGTTTGATATATATTTGTAGTTTAAATGTTGATAGTTAACCCATTTGATATATGTTTGATATTTGACTCATTTGGTGTATATATGTATGCTAAATTGTTGATATTTGATCCATTTGGTATATACTTGTAGTTTATTTGTTGATAGTTGTCCAATTTGGTATAACTATGTTTAGTAAATAGGATATTTGACCCATTTGGTATATATTTGTAGTTTGAATGCTAATATTTGACCAGTTGGATATATATTTGTAGTTTAAATGTTAATAGTTGACCCATTTGTTATATGTTTGTAGTTTGACCTATTTGGTGTATATATGTTTGTAGTTAAAATGTTATTATTTGACCCATTTGATATATATATATATATATATATATAGTGTAAGTATATGGTGAAAACCCTCCTTACAGTGAAAACAGTGGAAACTCTAACTTCCTGAGCTTTTTTTTATTAAAATTTTAGGGCATATAATATACATGATTCTAAGCATTTTGAGCAAAAAAAATCAAAAAAACATCGAGCGGTTTCTTTTAAACAAAAAAAAACGTTTTCGGGTAACACATGTTACAAATCTTTTATGCATGTTTTTCAGGTAAGTAATCATGTGGGGCAGAGACTTGAGAGTTGGGTTTGAGCTTACACTTGGTGGTACCATCGTCGGTTAGGTCATATGCTTTCTTAGCATTTGAGTCATGTGATTTCAGACAATATCTCATTTTCAGACAATGTTGTGTTTATTTCTAATAATTTATGACATTGTTCATCTTTCGATGGTATCTATTTAATACAAATCTTGTGTGTTGATCGAACATTGTGCTTGAAAGCCTTTCAAATCACATCCCCGTGTTTTCACCGTGGTGGGGTGTGACATCCATGATAGTTTCTACTATTCTAACTGGCTCTGTCGTATGTCTCCTCTTCACGTGCCTAAACTATCTTATCCGATATGTTAGCCACTCCTACTCTTTGATGTATAACATCATTCCTTATCCCAATCTTACCTTGTGTGCCCACACATCCATCTTAACATCCTCATCTCTGCCACCTCCATCTTACGTTCATGTGTCTTCGCCCAACAATCTGTTTCATATAACACAGCTGGTCGCACTGCCATCCTATAAAACTTCCCCTTTAGGCTAGTTGGAAAATTCTTGTCGCATAGTACACCTGAGGCTGCCCTCCACCTGCACCAGCCTGCTTGAACTGTATGTGACACATCACTATCTATATCCCCATCGCTTTGTACAAACGAACCTAGGTACTTAAACTTGGTTGTGTGCGGAACGGCTTGACCTTCAATGGTGATATGAGTGTCGTCATCGTCGGTTTTACCACTAAAGCCACAATGCAGATATTCGGTCTTAGAACAACTAATCCTTAAGCTACGTTTATTCTCTAAAGAAGTTTGCCACGCCCTTAGTCTCTCACATAAGCTACATTTATTTTTTACGACTAACACAATATCATCAGCGAAAAGCATACACCACGGAACTACCCCTTGAATTGACTTTGACAGCTCGTCCAAGACAATTGTGAAGAGAAAAGGACTTAACGTCGACCCTTGATGGAGGCCTAGCTCCACAAGGAAGAATTCAGTATCACCCACAGGCGCCCAGACGCTAGTTTCAGTCTTATCATACATATCCCTAATTATATCTATATACTTATCGGGAACACCTCTAACCTTCAAACTATCCCAAATAAGTCTACTAGATACACTATCGTACGCCTTTCAAGGTCAATGAACCATATGTAGATCTTTCTTCTTCTCCTTATACTTATCCATCAATCTCCTAAGGATATGTATGACTTCCGTAGTAGATCGACCTAGTATTAAGCCGAACTGGTTAACCGTATCTTGAGTTTCTCTCCTAATTCTAATCTCAAATACCCTCTCCCATAACTTCATAGAATGGCCTAGCAACTTAACTCCCCTGTAATTCCCACAACATTGAGCGTCTCCTTTGCTCTTATAGAGGGGGACTACAACACTCCTCCAATGGTCGGGCATTCTTTCGGTTTTAAAAATAAGATTGAACAAGGTAGTTAACCATTGGATCCCTTCTTCTCCCAGATATCTCCACGCCTCAAAGGTAGTTAACCATTGTTAATACCGCCCGCACAGTATCAAAATTGCGATTGAGCTAAATTCAAAATCAAATATCGTACCGCGTATATTCGATCACTACAAAATTTCTAATCCTAGGTGGGAAGTAAAAACCCCACCCCCTCCGAGTGATGATTAGTAATGGAAAATCACTAGATTTAGTGAAACCATGCCCCATAACCTAAATCAACATTATATCACATGAAATTTAAAAGCGGATATTATAACCCTTTTGGGATTGGAACATCAAACTTAATTAACAAGCGTCTGCGTCAAAATCTAAAGAAATCGTTAGAAATTAACGAACAATAGTATGTCCGTTACTTACTTTTCAATTTGCACAACTATAAATATAAATAAATAAATTACATAATTACGTGCAATGAAATTAGTAAGATATCAAATTAATCATGTCACGGTTATATTTCCTTGTTTTAAATCAATTATTACATGTTTCTCGATATCTAATCATTCATGATATGAAAACTGTATTATGACATATGACAATATTCATGTTCTTACAACAGATAACAGATTGCATATGACAATATTCATGTTTTTGTAATATTTTCAACAGGTAAGGTTGCCGTGACGCATTTACCGCAGCCTCTGTATTAACAATGTATTATACTACTGTATATTTTAATTTTAAATGTTTTTTTTGAACGATCAACAAATTGGAATCATTCACGGAACACTGGAGTATCATCGTGCCACCAGTGTTTCCACGCGATCATATTCCACCACCAAGTCACCAATTCAGGAGGAAACTCATAATTATGAGAAAACCCCCTTTGTGAGATTCGAACCCAGGACCTTATGGCCTCTAAGTCTTATCTCACCACCAAGATACCACTAGGCTATAATGCCTTGGGTTAATTTTAAATGTTAATAATAAAGAAAATAAAGTAGTAACGTGGCCACTCTTTTACGAGTCAAATGCATACTCAAAAACAAAACAAAACACTCACCAATCACATGAAACTACGCATCTTGTCGTCTTCTCCGTCACCTACAATTGCATACCTATAACACACACACTCTCTCTCTCTCTATGTGTGTGTGTGTGAGAGAGATTTGGGGGGCAACATTGGCCATGACACTATAAATGGCAGGCAGGTTCAGCACAGAAGATATTATTAACCGAACAAAAAGCAAACGAAACTGAACACTCTGTTCTTCATCTCTTTTCACTCCCTTTCAACCTCTGGTAATCATTGACACCTCTGTTCTCTCTCTCTCTCTCTCTAGATTATTAACTCTGTTTCATTATATAATCTTTTTGCTCAAATTCTTATCAAGATTTTTAGAAAAGATGAAGAATTCAGAATCAGAGCAGGCTTTCTTCATTGAAAGTGATGAAGAGGAAGACAAAGATTCCATTAGAGGAGAAGATGATGGTAATGAATCAGAATTTTCAAACTATTCAGATGATAACCCTCATCACCAAACCAAGCCCAGTTCCTTAAACCCATCATGGCCTCAAAGTTACAGGCAAGTTCACAACTTTATTGATTGATACCCTTTATGTCTGTTTCCTCTGTGGTTGACAGTTAAACAATAAATACTGAATCTTGTTGTACTTTTATTCATTCATGTTTCAAGATTTACATAAATTCTGTTACTTTATTAGATCTGTTATAAACTGTTTTGTACTATGTTGCAGACAATCAATTGATCTGTATAGTAGTGTACCATCACCTAGTCTGAACTTTTTGGGGACTCCTACGTTGTCGCGGTTAGGCAGTTCATTTCTTTCATCATCACTGACAAGAAGGCATACTCCTGAGATACTTCCAACTTTGAGTAAACCTCTTTTGCCAGATAGCCAGCAGCCGCAGGAACGACGTAGCTCTCATTCGCTTCTTCCTCCTCGTGGATCGTCTGCGAAAAAGTTGCCACCTTATCAGAAGTCTGCTAAGGTTTCACATGAGCTTCCTTTGGCTAGGCAGAGTTCATATGGTCAATCTGTGATTAATGGTATGCAACATGGACAAAATTATGTTTTTTGATCTCAGTAATTAGCATAAAAGACCGTGTTTGATACGTGCGTGATTTTTTACTAAGTTGAGGGAAAATCACCAAAACGGACATCTTGATTAATGAGTTTGACAAAATATATTGACTAGTAAAATTTTAGATCAAACAGTGCTTAACGCATGTCGCTGACGCAGCAGATCCATGTTTCTGTGCCAAGGGACTCACAAACCACCAAGTTGCAATCTCAAGTCAAAACGCGGCCTTTAAGAGAATCTGGTGCAACAAATTGAATCCTGCTACTCCGGCGCAGCAGGGTTTGCCTTGTGGAAGCTTCTGGTTGACAAAAACAATTTCTTAGTTAAAAAAAATAAAATCAGCCAAAGAGATTTTTGTAAAAAACAGAAATTTAATGCTATTTTGTTAAACTCATCGGTCATGATCGCCATTTTGGTGATTTTCCCTTAGAACATTGAGATGTTCAGCATGTGCTTTGTCCTAGTTTTATCTTAGGTTTACTCCATAAGGGTAAATCTTGATATGGGTCTTGAAGGGCCACGGTTTCTTCTTAGACGGATGATTTGATTGGCCCTTGCTATTTTTTGGCCCCAACTTTAGGATTTATGCAAGGGTCGATTGGTCCCGGTCTGCGATGTGGACTATCGCCTCTTCTACCACATGTATATTGTATAGTTGTATACTATAACTATATTGTGGTCCTGCACATGTTAACTTGCCTCTATTATTTAACGTGTCATAACTGTCTGTTTTTCTCTGCGTTAAACATGTGATCGTAAATAATTATAATATCTTTTTCATAATGATTTTGTGTAGGCATAAATGTTCTTTGTGGGGTAGGAATTCTTTCAACTCCTTATGCAGTCAAAGAAGGAGGATGGGTTGGATTGTTGTTATTGTTTCTCTTCGGTGTCCTCTCGTTCTACACTGGTATCCTCCTTCGATACTGTTTAGATAGTCAGCCTGGACTCGAGACTTATCCAGATATCGGCCAAGCTGCCTTTGGTACCACAGGGCGTCTAGTTATTTCTGTAAGTTTTACTTATTTATCAAGCACCTTACTTTGCTTTCTATTTAATTGAAGATAACATACATTCATACACGTATGCATATGCGCATACACATAATATTATGACTGGTTGTTGACCAACTTATCCATTTTTCTTGTTTTCTGTTGTGATGCAGATAGTTTTGTATGTGGAGTTATATGTAAGTATTTCTGACTTATTTAATGCCTTAAGTTTATATTGGTTGAAAATAATAAGTTTTATTTGGATCTGTACTTTAGCAATTACTATTTTGATCTACTGATCGGTCAGTCTTTATAAGCGCCGGATTGCATAATGTTAATTTGCTGCAGGCATGTTGCGTGGAATATATAATTTTGGAGAGTGATAATCTATCATCTTTGTTTCCAAATGCACATGTGAATCTGGGAGGACTTATACTTAATGCACATTATTTATTTGCTATAATTATCACGCTTGCCGTGCTTCCTACAGTCTGGCTTCGAGACATGAGTGTTCTCAGTTACATCTCTGGTAAGTAATATTAATTAGCTTTAAAGTTTAAAACTTTTAATTTTTTTTATTAATGTTTTAACTGTTTGTCATTTTTATTTATCTAGCCGGGGGAGTTGTTGCTTCCGTTCTAGCAGCCGGTTGCTTGTTTTGGGTTGGCTTGGTAGATAATGTTGGTTTTCAAATTGAAACCACAAAGACCTTGAACCTCTCTAGCTTCCCTGTGGCGATAGGGCTTTATGGTTACTGTTATTCAGGACACGCGGTCTTTCCTAATATCTACACATCAATGGCAAAAAGGAGTCAATATCCAATGGTCCTGTTAACCAGGTAAAGTATCAATGACGCGGTAGCTGTTACATGAAAAACATATATTGATTGTTGAATAAATTTGTGTCACTTACTTGGGTCTATTCGCTATGCAGCTTCTGTATATGTGGTATTCTGTATGCTGCAGTCGCTGTAATGGGATACATGATGTTTGGGGAATCAACAGAATCACAGTTCACTCTTAACCTGCCAACGAATTTGGTTGCCTCCAAAATTGCCGTGTGGACTACAGTAAGTTAACTACAGATTATGGTAAATATTACACAGTAATTTATTTCCAGATATTTTGTGTACTCATGTTCTCAAATTGTTCTTCTGCAGGTAGTCAATCCATTTACCAAATATCCTTCTCATTGAACTACTCTATTTATAACTAATTTATTGATTAATGGGATAATTGCACAAATAAACATTTGACCAAAGTCATTTGCAAAAATAAACATAGTATGCGTCTAAACAACAGGGACGAGACACTCTTTACGTCTAAATAACAGGGACGAGACAAGTGTAAAGCTTTCAGACGCCTTCATTTTTAAGGTATCTGCGTCTAATCTTTAGAAGCGAAAAAGGATTGCGTCTAAAGAACAGACTCTTAAATTAAAGGGTCTAAACCTTTTTAGACTCTTTAATTTAAGAGCCTGTTCTTTAGACGTAATCATTTTTCGCGTCTAAAGATTAGACGCAGTGACCTTAATAATTAAGGCGTCTAAAGGCTTTACACGTGTAATCGTCTGATTGATAGACGCAAAGAGTGTTTCGTCCCTGTTGTTTAGACGCATCCTATGTTTATTTTTGCAAATTACTTTGGTCAAATGTTTATTTGTGCAATTATCCCTTGATTAATTAACAAACATGCTTAAAAAGCTGGACATATGTAAACTAAAACAGTTAGTTAACTGTATTTTCTTAACCAGAACCACGTATGCTTTGACAATATCTCCGGTTGCAATGAGTCTTGAGGAGTTAATACCATCAAACCATATGAAGTCTCATCTCTATTCCATACTCATTAGAACGGGTTTAGTGCTATCTACTTTGGTTGTAGCCCTTTGCATCCCCTTCTTTGGTAAGTTCCCGCATGGCCGCATGATGCATCCATCCATACCCATAAATTTGTTTTAATTTTTTGCATAAACTAAAGATTTCATAACTTTTCTTGTTGAAGGTCTTGTGATGTCACTCATTGGATCATTATTGACCATGCTAGTGGTATATTCTTGTTCACATTTCAACTGCTTAATATCTTGTTTTTATAGTAAACTTATAAACAAATATATGATCATCATTGTTACAGACGTTGGTACTTCCTTGCCTTTGCTTTTTGAGCATCCTAAAGGGAAAGACAACTCGCTTTCAGGTATATACATATAACGCATATATTCAAACTAATATTTGATTACAAATGCTATGTAATATGTTCGTTGATTAACTTGTGTTTTCGTGAATGGGTAGGTATCACTGTGTGTCTTGATCATCGCTGTTGGAACCGTCTCCTTAGGTATTGGAACCTATACATCGCTATCGGAAATTATTCAACAGTTGTCATGATAATGTTTAATACTTGTATTTTGCATGGCTTGGTTAATTAATGTTGGTGTGGGCATAAAAATAGATTAGACATTTTTGATATATTTTGGAATTAATTGTTGTTACTATGGAATTTTGTCTCTCCTCTCTCATGGTATAAGCATAAAGAGGTGTTGTTCCTTATAGTGTGTACTCTTTCAATGAATCAATCCATCTTAATTTTGTGTTGTGTTTCTTTTGATAAGTTTTTCCAATTGACAAAATAGACACGGGTGAAAACGACCCATTTATTCCTTCCTCCATTAACACCTTATATCTTACATTTTCATAACTTCTCAGTAAAATTATTTTTAGGGAAAATGGCGAAACTAGCCATTGACCAAGTTGATTTACCAAACTAGCCCCCTCAGCCGTCTTCCAAAAGACGGTTCCCAGTTCTCGAGGCGTCTCAGACGTCTTTTGATTCTGTCTTACTACGGACCAATGAAACTCCGCCACGTGTCCGACAACCTGCGAGCCGTCTCCGAGACGTCTGCGCGCCGTCAAGAGAGCTCCGGATACATTGGAGACGGCTCCCTGGGTCCTCGGCTCATGAATAGATTTTTTTTTAACAGATGATAGATTTTATTATATTTGTATAAATTCAGATAAAATCACCGTAGCTCCCATGCACGTAAACCTATAAACCAATGTTATCATCCAGTACGTACCCCTATCGATCGATCTTTTGTAAATCAAAATTCAGACATCCTTTCAATTCTTGAATCTTCATAATAATATTAGATGAGATCGTTAATTGCACCTTATTAATCTCTAACAATAATTTCTAAATATCTCCCCCCTCCTTCGCCTTTTTTATTGATTATTTTTCAAACCAACACACATGATCAGGTTTATCAATAATCCTTATTCATCGCTCTACTCTTAACAATATATAATACAACTGTAATGTAAGTTTCTTTTCCAAATTTTGATTTCCTTCATTCATTCATTTGTTCATTGGTTGATCAGATTTAGGTTTGTAGTAAATAATGTGTATACGTACCATTGTCTATTTGGAAAAATAGGAAGAGGGTATGATGAAAGGGTTAATAGAAAATGCAGATAATAGTAGGGAAAGTAGGGTGTTTGGTAATCAAGATATAATTAGAGATCGGAGTACACATCGAAGCGGTAGTGCACCACCAACGGTTGAGGGTTCTTTAAGTGCTGTTGGAAGTTTGTATACAAGCCCTAATCTTGATGATAATAATATTATTGATAATAGTTATAGTATTAGTACCGATCATGAGATGTTGACAGAAGAAGAACTTAGATCCCATCCCTTGTATCTATCATATTATTATGCTCATGGGAACTTTAATCCAAGGCTTCCTCCCCCTTTGTTGTCCAAAGAGGATTGGCGCGCTGCACAACGATTTCAGGTAGGCGGGTCCTCTTCTGAAGGAACAAGAGATTGGTGGAAGAAGACCAAGAATGTGTGCAGTGATAGTGATATCAGTAATACTTCTTCATTGTTTTCAATACAACCTGGATTGGGTATACACAAAAATGCAGAATCTGATTTGATTGAAATGAGGAAGAACGAGAAAAACTCTGCGGAATGGGTCAGTAAACCTGATGGTTTGATTGGTTTATCGGCTTCTGGAATGGGGTGTAGAAGAAAAAGCTTTGCAGATATTCTTCAGGTGAGTGTATTATATAGCATTTGTCTTAATTTTTGTTGTGGCTTATGAAAACAATGTGAATATAATGTGTATATACAGGATGTGTGAATGCTATAACACTAACAGACCCATAACAAAGCATAAAAGGACATTAATAAGCCTGCATAAATGCACATATGACAAACTGTCTAAATAGTTTAATTTGTGCAGGAAGGACTTGAACAGTCTTCTTCATCATCTAATCGAATTTCTCGCCCTGCAAGCCAGAATGATATTTTTACTAGTTCTCATTCATCAAGTTTAGTTAATGAAAATGGAGCTTCATCGTTTACGCATACTTATGCACCGGTTGTGGGTTTGTCTGCATCAAGGAGAGCTCCTGGTCCTGGCCTTCCTCCTGTGAGTAGCATTGTTCGCCCTGCAGATGTGGCAGCTTCCTTATCTAGCTTAAATCTTTCAAAAAGTCATCTTCTTGAGGGAGATAACTATTCCCAGTGTAACAATATTGATGTTATAAATGATCAGAGGTTAAGTTTTACGCATCGGTTTGTTGATAACTCAAGAAAAGATAATCTTGGTCCAGTGAGTTTTCATAGGAGAGCAGCTTCTTCTGCTGATCTGAATTCTAGCCGAAACATGTTTGACTTTTCAAACTTAGATGTGTCACATAATCGGGTCAGTAATTTTACTGGGATGGATTTATTTGGTCGGATGCCAACAAGATGTTCTGCAGCAAATAATCGCCTTGCTTCAGGTAAACACTATGATCCTGCTTTTCTTACAAATAGACACTAGATACATGGTACATGGTTCAAAGTGTTTCTTAATTTGTATTTTCAGCTTCAAATATAAATACTACGGGAATGGGACAATTTCTGAGACGATATAACTACACGCCACCTGTCATGGATTCTCAGGATGGTAATTTTCCCCAGGGAGGAAATAACTATATTGTTCCGCGTGGACATGAAGATATGCGAGCTCTTCATAAGATGTATATTGAGGCCCTGCTTGCTCAACATAACCAACAATACGGGTCGCCACATTTTGGTAGATCAGGCAGTTTAAATCATGTACATGAGAATCCCACATACAGTCATGTCATGAGATATCAGGGAAATTTGGTGGAAAAATCCAGAGCACTGTCACAGTCGGAACAAACCATGCAATTTGCTCCTGCTTTAAGAAATTCAGCGGGTGAAATTAATTTTGATAGAAGATATGTCTCATCATTGTTAGATGAGCTCAAGAACAATAAAACCAAATCGTTTGAGCTCTCTGACGTTGTCCATCATGTCATTGAGTTTAGGTATGCCAAGGTGTTTTCTTTATCTTTACATACTGGTTTAATACTGCCTCTGTTAATCTGTTATTCGTCTCTACATTTTGTAGTATGGATCAGTATGGAAGCCGGTTTATACAGCAGAAGCTTGAAACAGCAACAGTTGAAGAAAAGAATTTAATATTTCCTGAGATCATTTCTCGTGCTCGTAGTTTGATGACTGATGTCTTTGGTAATTATGTCATACAGAAGGTATATATGATATTTATAATCTGCTCATTTAAACTACTTTTGTAGAACTTTAACTTAATATGTCATACATAAATATGCAGTTTTTTGAGCATGGAACTGAAAGTCAAAGAAAGGAGTTAGCTGGTCAACTTATTGGTCATGTTTTGCCTCTTAGTCTTCAAATGTATGGTTGCAGAGTCATCCAGAAGGTGATTGTTTTACCAAAAAGAATCGATTCTTTAGTAAAGAACATATCTTGGAAACATTATTTTGGTTTTAGTCATTTATCCGTGGTTACTTTTTAAATAAAGATACTTAGGTTGAGTTCTTTTTGGAATTTTAATTAATTCATACCAACGTCATCTCTAATCAGGCGTTGGAGGTAGTTGATATTGATCTGCAGAGTCTTATGGTAAGTGAGCTTAACGGTTCAGTGATGAAATGTGTTCGTGATCAGAATGGTAATCATGTTATTCAAAAATGTATTGAATGCGTGCCTCAAGATCGGATCCAATGTATAGTTTCATCTTTCTTTGGGCAAGTTGTCGCCCTTTCGTCACATCCTTATGGTTGTCGGGTCATACAGGTAAAAAAAAGCTATTCAATATCTATATAAATTAGAAACTCTTGTAAAATATTAATTATATTTGATAATAACAGAGGGTTTTGGAGCATTGTGATGATCCAAATACACAAGTTGTAATGGATGAAATCATGAACTCAGTTTGTACTCTAGCACAGGACCAATATGGTAACTATGTTATTCAGGTACAAACTAAATTACAACCACTGCATACCTATGCACATACATTATTGCAATTGTTTTGATGGTCAAATGACTAAAATTCGCTTCAAGACTTTTGACTTGTTGGTTTGATTAGCATGTACTACAACATGGTAAACTACATGAGCGATCTGCTATTATCAACAAGTTATCAGGGCATATAGTAATTATGAGTCTTCAGAAATTTGCTTCTAATGTTGTTGAGAAATGTATGACTTATGGAAGTCTAGAGGAACGACAACTTCTTGTGAAGGAGATACTTGGTTCCACTGATGAAAATGAGCCGTTACAAGTGAGAAACGTTTCTTCTCGTTCCCATATTGCCCTTTCGTCCTTTATATCATTTGGTAAACTGTTTTTTTGTTCAAACTATAGGAAATGATGAAAGACCCTTTTGGGAATTATGTAGTTCAGAAGGTTCTAGAAACCTGTGATGAGCAGAGCCGAGAACTCATCCTCTCGCGCATAAAGGTTCATTTGGCTGCTTTGAAACGATACACATACGGTAAACATATTGTTTCTCGTGTGGAAAAGCTCATTACTTCAGGAGGTGAGAAACATGTTCAAAATACATTGTCAAAATCAAGATTTTCTTAATCTATCTTATGAAATTACCCATACTTGTATTTGCAGAAAAGCATATTGCTTCATCAACTTCTTATAGGTCCTGAGGCATCCTGCTTTTGACAAGGAACAAACTAATAACAAGATGTCACCATAAACTTTAATGGTATGGTCTTTTTGTGAATATGAGCTTTGAATTTGTGATCAAACGGCAAAACAGAATAGGACTATAGGAGTCTTGATTTGAATGGTTATAAATATGGTTTATATATCTTGTAAAGAGAGAAATGTAAATGATCGATGGTCGCCTTTGATAGATAAACTAACAGGGGAGCATGGTTTTTATGTAAATATGCTGAATTTTGATTTTGAAATGATATATTATATGGATTCCTAGTTTGTTTCACTATTGTTTTTGAATCTTGATGATGACAAAATCGACGTTAATATGACACCTTAGGCAAATCTTATGGCTTCCGTTCAAAGAACGTATAAACTCATAACACGCGCATGGTTATCTTAACATCTCATTACTAAAATAAAAGTCATACCAAAGTCCATTTTCAATACATGCATTATGCATAATTCTTAAATAGTAAATACCCAAGCTTCATATTAATTAGTTAATTAGCGATGTGCCCACTCCATCCTCTTGTTGCTTTTTTTCGTTTTCTTTTGCAGCCAATTCTTCTTCTTCTAACCTTGCTTTAGCCTCCTCAATCTCTTTCTTCTTTACGTCAAAAAAACTCAATGAGGCCACCAAGAGCAATGTTCGGGTCGTTATCTTTTAGAAGTTGTTCAGCTACTTCAGCCGGGGTAACATCCACTTGGCAGATCAAATTATCAATTTCTTCAAAAAGATTGTGTTCAGTGATACTAAGGTAGTTGGAGACTAGCAGTCTAAAGGCACTTGGTGTGCAGTATGACATGTGGATGTGAACATCCATCCGACCCGGACGAACAAGCGCTGGATCAAGTTTCTCCTTCCTATTTGTGGTGAATATTATGATTCTCTCATCACCACAACTTGACCATAACCCATCAATGAAATTAAGGAACCCTGACAATGTTACCTATATCAACACCATTGCTGTTAGATTCATAATGGTAACTCCTATAAATCTTGCTAAGAAAATTTTTCTAACTAGTTTATAGACATTGTGAAACTGATTTTCATTCCTATCAGCTTGACTTGATTGCTAGCCATGTGATATACCGCGTACAAGGTTCTATTTTTAAATATGACCATTTTAAAACTGGCCTCCTCTGACCCGAACCTATTTTGACACGAACCTGCCCTAACTTGACCCAAAACAACGTTGTGACCCAAACCCATTTTTACCAAACCCGGGCCTGAACCAAAGTAACCCTTTTTCAAGTCAGCCCATTCTGACCCGCCCCGCCTGTTTTGCTAGGTGTACTACAAATCATACAAGTTTCATGACTTACAGTATTGCTCAATCGTTAAATGAATCACTAAATACAATAAGTATGACAATTAGTTAGTATTTAGCGACTAACCTTGGGTTCTTCCACATAACCTCGCGGAATCTCCTTCCGAGCTTTAACTTTCTCCTTTTCAACTTGCACCCGATCATGCAACTCAACCGAGCAATCAATATCCTCCACTACCAATATCGACCTATTCGCCGTTGCCACCAACAACCTCCTCAACTCCGAGTTGGACTGAATATTAGTCAACTCCAAATCATATATATCAAAATTCAAATAATTCGCCATAGCCGCAATCAAGCTAGACTTCCCAGTCCCAGGAGGACCATACAACAAGTACCCTCTTTTCCACGCCTTTCCAACTTTCCGATAATACTCTCTCCTCTCTAAAAACCTATCCAAATCGTTCATCACCTTCTCCTTCACACCGGCATCCATCGCCACCGTCTCAAACGTTGCAGGATGGTCAAGATTCACCGGAGTCCACACAGTAGGATATCTAGTATAACTAGTCTTCCTCTCAACTGTAAACAGCTTCACAGTTTTGTCAGTCTGTTTCTTGGTTTTAGAAGCGTTGATTATGTACGGTAAGTAGGAATTCAAAACCATATCTTTATGTTTACGGTGAAACGTAAGTTCTAACGATCGGAGATCGGATTTAGATGATCGGCCTTGTTCATCGTGAGTGTAATATTCTCTAGTTGGTTTCTGTTTGGAAACTAAAGACCAAGTGAAGTTAACTCCATTGTAAACATCTGTATACTCTTCGTTGACTTCCATAGCTATGTTAAACTGTTGTTCGTTAGGTATTTTAGTGACCTTTAAGCGATGGATGTCAGGGGAGATACGGGATGAAAGGTAGAGTTGTGTGGCGGTGTAGATTTCGTTGTCGGCGAAGCCTTCGAATTCGTAAAACACCATGGTTAACTGGTTGGAGAATTTGTTAACAAAGTAACGGAAGTTGTGATAGATGTGATCTTCGAAGTCACGGCGGACTCCGGTGGGTAAGTACTTACGGGAGAATCTGTGGACTACCAGCGCCGCCGCGGCGACGGAGCCGATGGTGGTGATGACTGTTTTGGCTACGGCCAGTCTGGAGTCAGTAGTTGACGGAGAAGACGACATTTGGAAAAGACTTGACGATGACTACAAACTACTGGCTAGGTCCAAACAATAATAAAGATTAAAGCATTCTTTTATAATGTTGGCCGTTTGACGGGACAGGGTTGCATTTTGTGTTGTTCAAATCGTTCGTCGCTCGTGGCTCGCGCGTCGCTTGTTTGGAAAATACTTGAAAATGCTCGTTCGGTCTTCCGCTCGGTTGTATATGAGCCGATCGGCTCGGTTCGTTTTGTAAATGAGCCAAGAAACAAGCAAAGGTACGATCGGCTCGGTTCGGCTCAAATAAATGTTTATTTATTTAATAATAGATATACACACAATTTATAGATAAATTTATGGCTTTTTACATAACATTATATTGGATTTGGTTCAATATATGCAAACAAAATATAACTAGCCCACTTAAATCAATAGAAATTTAACAATAGATTTAATAGTAAAACAATAAGTCATGATGTGACATCCTTAACTTCTTTATGTTATTAGTAGTTCATCGCGAATTGTTGCTTGATAAAAACTACGTCACAATACATACAATAACTGTTCTCTGACGTATGCTCATCATTTCACCATCCTCAATCTAAGCCTCATCATTGGACACTAGGAACTCAATATTAGTGTTATCATCGGACATTTCAACCTTAGTTATCACCCGACAATGAAAACATCGAAGGAAACATCGTAATTTTATGACTCCGCTCGATTCTCGCTCGGCGCTCGCTAGGAAAATTTGCGCTCGAAGAATGCTTGTTTGGTTTTACGCTCGATTGTAAACGAGCCGCTCCATTCAGTTCGGTTTGTAAACGAGCCAAGCACGAGCAAAGATCCGCTCGAATCGGCTCGGCTCATGAACACCCCTAGGTGCATTCTGCCACCACAACGCTACGTATGTGTTACATTAAAAACTAATAGATTAAGTCTCTCCCCCAATTGCTATCAAGAAATGGAATAATGTTTCTATAATCTCTTTTTTTTTTTTTTTTTTGAATTATAAAAAAAAACTAAAGGGCCCAAATCGTAGTGAAACCAAGCCATTTTGTTCCATTTGGTTTAGCTTTATCAAAAAATCATACTTATATACCGATTCGTCAAAACCAACAGCCATGGGTTATGGTCTTGTTGCGAGTGCTTCTCCACCAAGGTTATGGGATTTTCTCCAACAAGCTTATGGGTTTCTTTTTATTTTTGTATAATTTTATTACTTTTAAGTAAATTACTTATTTGATAAATTATTCTATAGTTAATCAAAAGGATAAATATGCATTTTATCCAATTTTGCTAAAAAAAAATAATTATACATTTTATCCAAATAAGAAACTCTCATAAAATACTAATCATGTTATTGTGATGATCCAAACACACACGTTGTAATGGAGGAAATCATGAACTTGATCTGTACTCTAGCAAAGGACCAATAACCAATATGGTTATGTTATTCAGGTACAACTACACTGCAACTTTTGACCATGGACAATAATGGAATCGTTCAAATGTCTAATGTCTAAAATACCCTTCAAATATGTCCTTTTTGTTTAATTAGCATGTACCGCAACATGGTAGAACGCATGAGTGATATGCTATTATCAACACCCTTGGAGGGGGCGTTATGGGGCTCCAAAGGGCTTTATGGTGAATAAAGTAATAAAAGGGGCTTCATGGGGCGTTATGAGAAAAGAGCGGTGTAGTGGGAAATGGCTCCATGGGGCTTTATAATGATTGGGTAATCATTGTTTTTTATTATTATTATTATAAAATCACAAATTACCAGCATCTTCTAAATGTGTCTGTCTTCTTGCATCTTCTTCTAGGTCACCATCATCCCTCCTCAACCAAAACGCCCGCCACCTCCATAACCCTCTTCACCATAACGCCCCCAGAGCGCTGACGGGGGCGGTGTTCCCCGGCGTTATGGGGGCCAAAACGCCCCTAGAACGCTGCCACTACACACACTAAGACTGTAGTAATGATGAGTCTTCAAAAATTTACTTCTAATGTGGTTGAGAAATGTTTGACTGACGGAATTGTAGTGAAGAGATATGTACACGTGCTTGCGCAAGGCCCCACATCTCCACACATGTTAGTAGAAGCGTTGACCAAAGCTTCTAGAAGCCTGCGCACGATTCCTAGTAAATGCCAGCTGTGACCCGACAAGGAAAGGGACATGCAGCCAATCAGAGGTCATTATTCCCTGCTCTACGATCACCTAGTTCAACCGGGAAACACTTCAAATAGGGCCCATCGGTTTTGAAATTATGAGAGCAGCTTTCAAGCAGGGCGTGAGCTGTGACCCACTGATCCGCACTCTCACAGGCTGCACCGGAATGCAAAATACTTGGGAAGAAATCATGCGTGGGGCCAAGAACTACGCACGTACCGAAAAAGAGTTATCTGTTTGGAATAGGGTGCAAGCCCCACAGTATACGGATGGCCAAGCTCAATTCGTAAGAAACAGAAACAACAGACATAAAAGAAAGGGCAAGGGATCTGTCTGGCATAGGCTTCAAGGAGCACCCCGGGTGGACCCCAAACCCACAGAAGTCATAGAGTACAAGGGAAATCAATCATCTGATCAGAAATCAGCAAGGCGCAGTCACAACTCTTGGATGCCTTTGACAAAAACTCCAGCGCAAGTCCTGGCAACGGAGAACATTGACTTCCCTGAACTAAGGGTTATGAAGAAAAGAGATGGCCTGAACCCCAACAAGTTATGCGCCTATCATCAAGACATAGGGCATAAAACTGATGCATGTTTCCAACTCAAGACTGCAATAGAAGCGGCTTTAAAGTCCGGGAAGTTGGGACATCTTCTGAAAAACGTCCAACAGAAACAAACCGAAGGACCACCTCAGAAGAAAATCAAGAACGTCAGTATGATGATTCAAGGCGGTAAGCGCAGACGCAACAAGCGCAAGACGGAACAACTAGTGGGGTGGAAGGAGCAACAAGTCTGCTTCCTCGTTGTCAAAGGCGGACCTTCCTCCACTCGCGCATTAGTTGTCACCGCTATCTTCGGTTACTACAAAACAAAACGAGCCTTCATGGCACGGGGAGCAACTTAGACATCATGTATGAGCAATGCTTCAACCTGTTACATGATGAAGACAAAGCGCGTCTGCGCCACATCAACTCACCAATCATGGCTTTTCAAACGAAGTGGTGAACCCGTTGTTAGTGGGGTGGAAGGAGCTACAAGTCTGCTTCCCCGTTGTCAAATGCGGATCTTCCTCCACTCACGCATTAGTTGTCACCGCTATCTTCGGTCACTACAGAACAACACGAGCCTTCATGGACACGGGGAGCAACTCAGACATCATGTATGAGCAATGTTTCAACCTGTTAGATGACGATGACAAAGCGTGTCTGCGCCGCATCAACTCACCAATCATGGGCTTTTCAAACGAAGTGGTGAACCCGTTGAGCGAGATCTCTTTTGACCTCACCATCGGCGAGCGACAGAATGGTGATAAAGCTAGAATTCAAAGTATTATAGACTTGTGCATCTTGTAGTTAATTTTCCTTGGTCCTAGAACTGAATGTTGCACTCTTTATGGAAGGTATGGCTTCGAAACATAATGGTTTTTGAATTTACTTATTTGCTACACAAAGAAAGGTTTTTGAGGGTTAAAAAACTTGCTTTTGAGGAATAGTTTTAGCATAGCAATAGGGACACATAATAGTCTGAGAGACTATGATGTCAAGCTGGATTTCTTCGCCCAGTCTAAGTAATTGGCAGTATGTGTTGGGTGATTAAATGGGTTCATAATAAGTTTATGATTCATAGTTGTTTGACTTATTTGATTAGGTTTAGTGAACACCTTTTTACTTGGGATATATGGTCTTTTAATGAATGGTCCTGGACATGTAAAAGGGTATAGGCATTTTTTTCGTTTGGGCAGGCTAAGACAAATTATTTGGATCACAAGTGACTTGGAGTCCTTTTGACTGTCCTATATAAATTTTCATTAAACATCTATGTACTTCATGAAAACCAGTTGATATCATTTTGTTCACGAAAACCAGTTGATATCATTTTGTTTAATTCCTGATTTGTTAGCATAGGATAACTTTTGGTATTTTAGTGTGAAAAAATTTTCCATATTGGATAGGCAAAGAGTTGATCTATCGAAGAGAAGCATGACATAGTTGGGACATCTCACGAATTAATCAAACAAAATGATAGCAACCACCACAACATTATCTACAACTATTAAAAACCACCGATCACACTGCCTTTTAATGGGAATTATATAATAACTTTTGATTGTTTTATATACATTTTAATATAACACAATTGTTTCATACGGTTAGTGTGTTGCACCACCCATCCTCGGACGGGTATAAAACTAGTTAGATATTTAAACACGCAATTACATAAATTAATAATCAAAGAGTGAACCGGGTCACGAGTTATCATGATCACTATCACGTCCGTCCAACCTCTCGCATCGATAATCAGGACTTTATCACAATGGATCAACCATTTCTTAATCCGACATTAGTACGCATTTCGCCCCGTCGTCAGTTTCGTACCCTTTGGCACAACTTGGGACCAACTATCTGAGAAGAGGGTTTGTCACTATAGGAGTGTTTGGCACTGGAGGAGTGGAGGGGTACTATGTGTCTCTCCAATTCCACCTAATTGTAGTTGAGCAAAGGTATAGTAAAATATAGTAGGTGAAATGGTTGTAAATTAAGTTATGAAATGGTTTGAATAGAGATAATGAAATAGTTTAAATAGAGATGGTAAAATTGTTCTAGTAGAGATTGTGAATTGGTATAAATTGGTCAATTTTTGGTAAAAAATGATCGTTTTAAATTGAAAAGTTTATGTTGCCTATGATCCGTTTCGCATACCTTGGACACCGGCGATGGTGTTTTCAGACAAACGGTGGATACCCGAATCACAAAGCTTTATCAGAATATAAAATTTCTAAATTGATTAAACTTCATGGAATCATTTTCATCTTTAATTAAAAAGTGTGGTATAGTTAGTTATTTATTACAAATTATTAAAAGAATGATATGACGCAAATAACTAATATTAATACACAATATATCGTATTTTTTTAATCTAGCTTGGATGACGACAATAGGGTAGTATTAGGATACATTAGGTAAATCATACGTTATTTAAAATAGAAGTCATACCAAAGTCGATTTTCAATGCATGAATGATGCTCAAATAGCAAATTAATAACCAAGCTTGATAACTAATTGGGTTGACTCTTGTTGCTTCTTTTCACTTTTTTTTTCCAACTTTTTTCACCTTCTTTTTACGTTCTTTTGCATCCAATTTATCTTTATCTTTTGCTCCTCATTCTTCTTCCTCTTTGCATCTAAAAACTCAATGATGCCACCAAGAGCAATGTCCGGATCATTATTTTGGAGAAGTTGTTCGGCCACTTCAGCAGGGGTAACCTCAACGTGACTAATCAACTTATCAATCTCTTCAAAAGTATAATGGTCAGTAATACTAAGATAGTTGGAGACTAGCACCCTAAAGGCGCTCGGGGTGCAGTAGGACATGTGGATGTGAACATCCATACGACCTGGACGAAGAAGAGCTGGATCAAGTTTCTCCTTCCTATTTGTAGTGAATATTATGATTCTCTCATCACCACAACTTGACCATAACCCGTCAATGAAATTAAGAAACCCTGATAACGTTACCTTAACAAAACAAATGTTGTTAGATTCATAACGACTACAATCATGAAAATTAGTTACCAACACATTTACATCTTAATGGGTTACTATTTACTAACCTTTCGCTCGATGTATCTCTCTAAACCTTGCGCTCGATCATGAAACTCTACCGAGCAATCAATATCCTCCACCACAAGTATCGAACGGTTTGCTGTCGCCACTAACAACCTCCGCAACTGAGAGTTTGAATCTATGTTAGTCAACTCCAAATCATATACATCAAAATTCAAATAATTCGCCATAGCCGCAATCAAGCTAGACTTCCCAGTCCCAGGAGGGCCATACAACAAGTACCCTCTTTTCCATGCCTTTCCAACTTTCCGATAATACTCTCTCCTCTCCAAAAACCTATCCAAATCCTTCATCACCTTCTCCTTCACACTGGGATCCATCGCCACCGTCTCAACGTTGCCGATGGTCAAGATTCACCGACGTCCACGACGACCACTGGAGTGTGAACAGCTTCACGGTTTCCTCGGTTTGTTTCGCAGTTTTGAAGGCGTTGATTATATACGGCAAGTAAGAATTCAACACCATATCTTTGTGTCTCTGGTGAAATGTGAGTTCTAACGAACGGATTTCGGACCGACCTTTATTGTCAGGAGGCTTCTGCTTGGAAAGCAAAGACCAAGTGAAGTGGGCTCCATTGTAGACATCTGTATACTCCTGGTTGGGTTCCATAGCCATGTTAAACTGTTGTTGATAACGGTTTTTGGTGACCTTTAAACGATGGATATCCGAGGAGATGACACGGGAGGCGAGGTAGAGTTGTGTGGCAGTGTAGATTTCATTGCTACTAATCCCATCAAATTCGTAAAACACCATGGTCAACTGGTTGGAGAGCTTATTGAGAACATTACGTGCGTAGTTTTCGAGTTCATGACGGAATTCAACGGCAAGTACTTACGGGAGACTCTATGGACTTCCATTGCAGCCGCGGTGATGGAATCGACGTTGGAGATCACCGTTTTGGCCATGGAGATCATGGATTTAGTTGAAAGGGGTGGCATCTTAAAAGTCTGGTCGTCGGGGATGACATGGCAGTTGGTGGTGACGAAGGGGACGGGGAGGGGGACGACCATAATGCGTAAACTACAAAGTAAACAATAAAACGATTAGTTTTTATACTTGAACTAAAGTTGCAAAGTAATTGGCATCAACATATATAAGATTGTATCAAACCAGAATAGAGAGATGAAATCAAACCAGAAGAATTAAGATGTAAAAGAAGTTTCAATACCGATTTGTTGATCTCGTGTCGGTGTCGATTTTGTTGGTTCGATGGGGTGGTTCACGCCTTAGAAACAGAAGAAGGTTTTAGGAAAATATGGCAGTGTCATCATAGGAATGGGTATATTTTAAGTGTAACAAAGAAGAGAATTTGTTTAATATATATGTTATGTAGATATTGAATATCACACCTTCTTTTTACACTCAAAAGGTACAATGAAAAATAATTTAAATAATAAAATAATATTGTTTCCTAAAAAAACTTGATTTAGTAGTTACACCCATATTTTATAAAGAGTGGTCGATTATCCATTGTTTTTATAACCGGAAACAATTTTGTATTGATTATTGTCTTTATGTTAATTTGTATTTCCTTGTAATCAGCATTAACTCTCCTCTCAAGTCTCAATTATAGGAGAGACTTATGTATTTTGTAAATATAAATACACGGATCAACCCTCAAGACAAATCATTTGAGGTTGACTTTTGTATATGGTATCAGCCTTTTTCAAACACTCCTAATTCTCTTTCTTCCCTTCCCTTCTTGTTCCTGTGACCTTCTTTTTCTTTTTTTTTTTTACAGTACCCATGGCTATCTCTGCTTCTATTTCCTCCCCCATAACAAACACCGTCCCTCACCTCTCTCCTCTCAAACTCTCTTCCACTAATTACCTTATTGATAACCTGTCGTCAGGGTCATGCAAAAACCTAAATAACCTAGTAGCTAGGGTAAGTCAGGTATCGAATCCACGAGGAGCATGTGGTTAGTATTACACTTTTTTGTTTGATTACTTAAACTAAAATAACTAAACTAGATTAAACTGATTTTCGATTTGACTGATTTACTAAAACAATATATGAGAAAGATGATCAATCTCCAGGTTTCAGGTTCAATGATTCACCCTACCCTTGGTTAGATGATTGGATACCACATAGACATAGTTTTGTTGAACGGTTTTAAGTTAAGTGATAATCAAACACAAATTTTTAATAATAACTCGTACAATTTAATTACCAACCCACGAATAACAACTACCCTCCCGTTAATCAAACTGCTCACGATGCAAGAAAACCGAATGCGAATGACTAAAAGATAAGCAATTGCACAACGTGACTTGTTTAAATAACTCAAACCACAAATATCTTTCAAACAATTAAAAGACAATCCATAAACCAAAACCAAACAAGAGTTAGAGTTTTACAAACGAACCCTACACCCGGAGACGATCACACGATTAGCCGCGCTGCATATTAATGATGATTCTTTCTTGAATTGCGTGACTCCTTAGGCAGCCAAAAGGCTGCTGCCTTCGTCTACCACCGTCGAAGTCTTCTGCCGTCACAAAAATAATAATCCAAAAACTCCCCTCGTTACGTGACCTCCTTCCAGTTTTATTTCATTCTCTGGGCTGAGTTTAACTCAAAGCCCATTTATTCCCCTCATGCCCAATTTGTTTTAATTGTATTTATATGTTAACACTTAATACCATCCTCCACCAAACAAAATCGTTGACACTTGAGGCTCCACCAAATATCCCAACCACAATCTTGACCAATTGTAGCCCACATGATTTTCTACTAGTTCATTGGTGAATTTGAAGCCCATGTTCCAATTCATTCTTTGTAAATAAATTGCTAATACTAGCAATTATGCAACTTCACCACTTGAATTATGTATGTACTCGATTCTCATATGCACCTTAAAAACAAAACAATAAAGAACATTTTTAGTTTTCTTTAATTCACCAAACAACCACCATCTATTATCCCGACTTATTATCAAACCTACAAAATAACACACTTTAAACTAATATATTTTATACTAATCTAGATAGGTTTATATTATAATTATTATCAAATGATGTGTACCTAAAATGCACCGATTAAACATTAAAAATATATAAAACGAGCATATTTAACAAGGTGTGTTCGCCACCACATCACTTATATGGCGCAACCACATGAATCTTTTACTCGCCCTTCATAAGCTTTCAGCCCATATTGACGGATCTGTCTCTGCGCCGCCTGAAACTCTCACGGTGGACAGCAAAACAACTCCTAATCCCGACTTTCAAACATGGGTCGCTGATGATCAGAAGGCTGCCCTTCTTCTTCTTTCCTCTTTAACAGAAGAAGCGGCTGCCGAGGTGCTTGGTTTATCCAGTGCCAGACAGATCTGGACTGCTCTCGAATCTGCTTACAGTAATGCCTCAGTGGAACGCGTTCAGTCCCTATGCGACTCTCTCCGGCAATTAACCAAAGGTACATCTTCTGTCACTGAGTTTTCTCGCCGTTCAAAATATTGTGTGAGCAACTTGCTGCCATCGGCCATCCCGTGGCTGATATTGATAAATTACATTGGTTTCTTGCGGTCTCGGACCTTCTTTTGAAGTTTTTTCCACTGCTTTACGTGCCACTAAACCGGCACCTATGTTTCGTGATCTCAATGCTCAAGCCGAGAGTCATGAACTTTTTCTTCAGTCACTTCATGGCTCGATCACTCCTCCGGCAGCGTTTCACGCTGAAAATAACGTGATTCTTCTGGTCGGGGTCGTGGTTCATCTACTCGTGGAAATAATTTCCGAGGGTCTGCTACTCGTGGTCGCGGCAATAACCGTAGACCTCCTCACTGTCAGTTATGTCGAACAAATGGTCATTATGCATCCGCTTGTCCAATCTTCACACTTTTGCTAGTCAAGCTCCTGCCTTAGATGAATCTCTAGCCAAGGCATTCCATGCCCAATGTCATGTTACTAATGACACCCCTGATTGGACCGGTGATTCTGGAGCAACCGACCATATGACGCCAAATCAAGAATGTCTTTCATCATTCTACCCCATACAAAGGTAATAATACGGTTATTTTCGTAATGGTAAGCAACTTCCGATTACTCATATGGGACTCATAAACTTTGCAATAATATTCATTTACGTAATGTGCTTGTTGTTCCAAATCTCACAGAAATTATTGTCTATAAGCAAGTTGACTGCCGATCATCCTGTTGATGTGTTATTTTCCCAACATTATTTTCATATTCAGGATCGGAAAACAAAACAGTACTTGCCCGAGGGAAATGCATTGATGGACTTTATGTGCTCAAGAATGGACCACAAGTTTTTTGTTGCTGAAGTTTCAAATAAGGCATCTTACGAGTTGTGGCATGCTCGTTTAGGCCATATTTCTTTGACATTATTTCTATTTAAACAAATGTGGTGTTTTTTCTGTTTCTTCTTTATACCTAAACCTGTCATTTGCACTTCATGTCAACTTGCAAAAGGACATAGATTGCCTTTTACTTCGAATGAAAAGCGTGCTTCTTTTCCGTTAGATTTGGTGCATTGTGATTTATGGGCCCTGCTCCTATTACTTCTACGGATGGTTTTCGTTATTATGTCATTTTTATAGATGATTACTCCAGGTTTACTTGGTTTTATCCTCTAAAAACAAAACAGTATTCTATACGGTTCTACCTGTCTTTATTAAACTTGTTCAGATCAATTCAATTCTCGAGAAAAAAATTAAAGTTTTTCAAAGCGATGGAGGCACCGAATTTGTGAATCATACGGTTCGCAAAATCTTTGAAGAAAATGGCACATTTCATCGATATTCATGTCCTTACACGCCCCAACAAAATGGGCGTGCTGAAAGGAAACACCGCCACATTGTTGAAACAGGACTCGCTATGCTATTCAATGCACATGTTCCCGCTCAATATTGGGTCGATGCTTTTACCTCGGCTACTTATATTATTAATCGAGTCCCGACTCCACTTCTTGAGAACAAGTCGCCATTTCAATTATATTTTCATATGATGCCCTGTTATTCGAACTTTAGAGTGTATGGATGCCAAGTATTCCCTTATTTGCGGGATTACACCAAACACAAACTTGAGCCACGAAGTCTTCCATGTATTTTTATAGGCTACAGCTCTTCTTACAAAGGTTTTCGATGTTTGGATCCTTCAACTAATAGAGTTTTTATCTCTCGCCATGCTCGTTTTAATGAAGCTTTGTTTCCCTTCAAAGACACTTGTACCAACTTGCCTCACCAAAATTTGGTCCTCACAACATTCTGTGAAGATCTTAATGACCACCCTTTACCTACCTTAAACCCAACACCACATTCTAATACCTCTACAACCAATCCACATACACATACCGGCCCAAACTCCACATCTATACCTAACCCAAACCTTCCCAGCCCAAACGACCCTTCTCTAGCCTGCCCTCTTTGCCCATCATCATCCAACCCAACCGCTCCAAGCCCAACCACACCTAGCCTACCTGAAATCGACCCAACCTCACCCAACCTCAACCCATCCTCACCACCGGCCTCACCAGGCCCAACTACCCACTTTACCAACCCAACCCCACCTACGCCTTCCACAAACCCAAACACATCATCCTTACCTCAGCCCGATATTCATGAACCTACCCAACCCGTTTCCATTCAACCGAACCTACCATTGTGCCCACCCGAACCTACACCAAAC
>JAUTDX010004542.1:0-46736 GCA_030844895.1 Ambrosia x helenae
CTTAGAGTAAAATGAATGATCAGTGTATTATATTAACTTTTGATTTTGATATAGAAAAATCCTATTTCGAATTGAGGTGTTACAAAGATTTTTTTTAGATAGCAACCCTTTTAAGCACGACAAACACGTTACGTTTTACTAGCCTTTTGAGAAGGACAAGTTTGCTTGGACGAACTTCATCGATTGACATTTAAAGTTTACACATGTTACTAATACAATTGTGTTTAACATATGCTTCCAAAAACATCAAAATTAGTTGCAATATGAGCCAAGATAATGAAAATCTCTAGAACACAAAGATGTTTTTCATATGATTGTCAGCTTACATGAAATATTCCAACATTAAAAGATAACTGACGATTTTATCGCTGGCAAAAGGTCTGTAGGACCGAAACTTGAAACAACCGTTTATAAGCCATCCAATCATTTTGTTGTTAGGTCCAGTGGACCAAGTCAATGAAGAAGATTCTTAGCTGTCTCACCCCACTTTAATCCAACATGTCTCCACAACTGATTTATCATATTTTTTTATAAACACTTTATATGGATAAAATATAAATCGATCAAAACAATTTTTTAAGATTTTAGAAACGTTAAATTTCGATTCACAAGATATGGTACGGTGGTAAGATGTTTTTCTCTCTATCTAAGAGTATTTAAATCCTGCAAGATGCGGATATGGAAGTCTATATATGAGTAGCTTAGTTTGCCGTTAGAAAAAATAATAAAGATTACAAAAACTATACATTGTAAAAACCGTGTGACCAGTTTAGATCTATTATTTTAATTATGATACACAAAGATATATTATATAGACGCTTTAACTCTAATCTCTTTCTTTCTCTCATAGACTCACAATATTTGTCACCTATGTTCTTTTTTTTTGAACGGCAAAACGAAACTTTATTAAACCAAGCTAGCAAAGAGCTAGCAAAAAACAATCCGGAAATACAAAGTCCGACAAAAAACAATATTTGTCTCTATTATTTTAATTATGATACACAAAGATAATTATATAGACGCTTTAACTCTTATCTCTTTTTTTCTCTCATAGACTCACAATATTTGTCACCTATGTTCTTGTTTTTATTATCATTTTGAACTTGGTTATGTAGTAGACATGCTTTTACACTCCTAAATGTAACATTTAATAAAAGTCTAAATTTATTCATTTTGTGTTTCCAATGTATTAAACCATTATAAATTCGCAAATCATAGCATTGAATAGCAATCGTTATATTCGTTTATTGTTTCTTTTTCTTCAAGCATGTATTATTCAACCAACTTATTCCTACAACAAACACATAATTAATCCTTACAAACAATAAAATGTATATTCACAGATAGGGATTAACTCTTTTATCTTTATGAAACATGATTAGCCGTTAGGCGTTAGCATTTCAAATCAAGGAAACGTAGTTGTTGCAACTGAGACAATTTATTCCATATTTTACGAATATTGACCTTTAGACTTTTGTATTAACAATAATATTTATTAGAATAACATATTATTATAGATATTTATTATTCCTTTAACAAACTCTCTTCTCGCTGTAACAGTTGTCTTATTTTGATACAACATAATTAGTTTTTAGGTGAGACACATTCCCCCTCTTTTACTTCAAAATTGATTATTTAATAATATTAAACAAACCCCCCATCATTTGATGAAGTGCTAAGAGCAAACCGGCACGAGCCACCGACGTGACTATTAAGTAATTCGGTTATTTGACCTCAGTGTGGCTGGGGGTGAGCAACGGCGCGACCAAAGGTCTACTTTATCCTGTTAACCCACGCGAGCACCGTCGCTTATGCTCGCGTCGGGACTGTTCGCGTGGGGCTGTTGTGGCTGGGGGTGAACATGGGCGCTGAAACCTCGTTCGCGTCATGCTGCTCGCGCGTCCACAACGGACAGTCTAAGGGAAATGAATAACACCTTAAGGCATTTGTTAGTTCGAATCCGATCAAGATGGGTTTTACCATAGTGAGCCTTCGGACTTGGGTTTTTCAATTTTCCCCATAAATTAGCCTTGGTGGACTTTGGCTGTATGTGAGTGAACAACCATTTGTTTATAATAACCCACTGAGAGTTTAAATAGAGAAAGTATAGGTATAAATTCTCTTAACATAAGAAGTGTAAGAAGCACTAGAAACTTGCCACCTGTCATTTTATTCTAACCACAGTTAAACCATGATTAAACATATTATCTTCCCCTGATCTAAACACAAACACAGAACATAAACCTGATTAGATGTTCATCGATCGAGATCTGAGCACCACCACCACCACCGCCACCGAACCACCACCCGACACCACCACGTCATCCTTCACCTTCTCGTCTGACAACACCAACAAACCACCAAACACCGAACCAACACGACCGAGAACACCACCACTCGAACATAACCAACCTGTCACCACCCACCACCTCGAAATACCCACCACATCCGGCAACCACCTACAACCACCATCATTTACTTTTGTGTTCGTCACTGTCCCTGTGCCACTAACCAACTACCACCCGGCATTAACCTGTCACAAACCTGAACCACCAACCCATAACCCACCACCACCTACTCGACCACACCCACCTCGAAGAACCCACCCGGAATCAAAACCCCACAACTCGAGAACCCAGATCTGTGACACTCCACCACCACATCTTCTCTGTCTGACACCCACATCATCAGACCACCACAACCACTCTGCCTTCACCCGTCACCAATCCGAACCCAGACCTAACTCGTCACCATCATCACTCGAACACTCACCTTTAACCGGAAACCACTGGTCTTGTATTTGTTGTTTTCGAGTTCAACAGAGAGAGAGTGACAGAGATTATGTGTAATCAAAGAAAGTTTTAAATGTGTATAATTGAAGTGAGAGAGATAAAGGAGTGAAGTGTTTTTGAATATTAAAGGAGTGAAGGTGCATATGGATTTGAAGGTGTCTTTTTAAAGAGATGTAGTGAAAAGACGATGAAGACAAGAAATGAAAGGTGCGTTTGTAATTTGGTTTTGCACATTAAAAAGAGTGCAAGAGTGCGTTTAAACAATTTTTAATGATGAGTCTTTTTTTTAAGGTGCGTTTTAAAGAAATGAAAGGTGTGCGTTTGTTGTACAATGAGTGCGTTTGATTTCTTGTGGGTTTTGATGAGTGCGTCCAAAAATTTCAATGAGTGCTTTTAAACTTTCAATGAGTGCGTCTGAAATTTTGATAAGTGCGTCTGAATTTGATGAGTGCGTCTGAAATTTTTACTTAGTGCGTCTGAAAATTTTATGAGTGCGTCTGTTTTTCACCAACTTCATCTTCTTCCTCTACAACTTTTTTTGATGAGTGCGTCTGAAATTTTTATGAGTGCGTCTGTTTTTCACCAACTTCATCTTCTTCATCTGTAACTTTTTTAACCTACTTTTTATGTTTTAATCATCCTTAATGAAACAAAATCCAGAGTATTCGACAACTATTACAATTCATAATTGTTCATATGATTAGTTTAAATCCTCTGTTTTTTATTTTTTTAGATTCAAATACTGATCCTTCATTTTGTAATCTATTTTTTTTTAATTGTGCAATCATTCTGAACATGAATCGATCTGAAAAAGATGAAAAATCAGGGTTCAAATTAGTTATGTTGTTACGATTTGAAAAAAAATTAGACGGTTAGAAGGTTTTTTCCTATTTTACGTTTGGTTAGTTTTAACCCAGGTATGGTTAAGGTTTTTAATCTGCATTCTTAATATAATGGCTGAGATTGCTTCTTACGCTTCTTACGTTAAGGGGGCTTTATACGTTATCTCTCCCCGTTTAAATAATATATAATTAGCCGTCAAATAAATAATATTAAACAAACGTTTTCTTTACCAAACCGAATATTTTAACAACAAATAATAAAATAAAATCATAATAATATTTATTATTCCGTTGTCCACTTCCAGTCCCCAAAACCCTCATAATATCAACAGAAAACAAACGTTACAATACACAACCAAATCCTTCATCTCTATCCTCTTCACAAAACCAGTGTTATCATCAATCAACCAATCTATCAATCAATGGTGACACAAATCTCCCCTAAATCAGCCACGTCTGACCCACACGCGCCGTCGTCAGAACCCCTCTTCCCCGACCACCGTAACTGCTGTTTCATCCTACCCTACCGTTGGCGCAAAGTCCGCTCTTCAGAAGACGAAGAACAACAACAACAACAACCAACCACAAACCTCTGGTCACGAGGAATCGCTGCCTTAAAGAAGCTTCGAGAGTGGTCAGAAATCGTTGCCGGTCCAAAATGGAAAACATTCATACGCCGGTTCAATCAAACCAAGGGTTCAAATAAACCGGCCTCTAAGTTCCAGTATGACCCTCTTAGTTACGCACTTAATTTCGATCAAGGTCCGTTACAGAATGGAGATCCTGAATCGGAGAATGAGTATATGATTAGGAACTTTTCGTCACGGTATGTTATGCCGCCGTCGGCTAGTACGGTCCGTACGAATGAAATGGGTCCGAGTTTTGTGTGAGTTTTAGGGTTAGGTTTGTTCAAGGGGATCGGATACAGTATTAAAGGTTATGGTTAAATCTTGTTTTGTGTTTTTTTTTTTTTTTTGATTATATTGGGTTTTAACGGGAAATAATGTGGTTATTTTATTATTTTTTATAATTTTTTTTTTGGTTAAAGTATGGAATCTGTCAATATCTGTGTAAAGGTAAAGATGAAGTTGTTCTCTAGGGATTGTAATCAATTTAATCACATATCCAAACACTCTTTTTAATGCACGGTACAGGGGATATAGACATCTTGAAATAAGTATCACAATCAGGCATATGAAAGATGAAGGTACATTAAATACTAATTTTATTTATTCATTATAATTTTGATTTTGATTTTGAAAATTACTCATTTGGTTGGGACTACTTGAAATATTATGATATGTTTGGTCCTTAGGCTTTGTGGTGTGGAGTTAGTAAGGCACGCGGGGGGGGGGGGGGGGGGGGGGGGGTGTGCGGGAACACCACCCCCGAGTTGGGATGGGCACAAATGGGAAACATTCACGAGCTACCCGAACTTGTCTTTTCCTTTTTCTTGTTGACCGTCAAAGCAAGGAGGGGGAAGGGGGAGTACACCCCTAGACGAGGGGAAAATGGGGAAGGAAAGGGGAGTATGACGTGTAGCTGAGGTGGAGGATGGGGGGGTATACCCCCGTAGCCTTATTACTAAAAGCTTCACATGGGAACCAAGTGAGCATCACAAAGGACAAAGGCCTTCGCATTTCTTATCTTCAAACCCTGTAATGGGGAACATGCCCCTTGGCAGCCCCTTTCCGTTGCAACCGTTGTTCAACTGCCAATCAGCGTCCCTCCTCCATGACCCACCCTCGTGAATCCGGCTGAGCCTCTGCCCCCACATCCCCAATAGTGCCCCTCTGGCGGTGTGCACGCTTAGCGCCCAGTTGAGCCAGCATGGTTGGCGCCCCCAATACAACCAACACATAGCCGAGTACAGTAATAATAACAAACAATTTAAAACTCCAGGTCTTCAATCAGGGCCTTGCTAGACTTCTAGTAAATTTCACAAAATAAGCAATAAGAATAATCTGAAAAGAGTTATGTCAATATTCAAGAAACTAATAAGCACACACACATGCCCTTATTCTCCAATACAAATAATAAAAATAACCAATGCGCCATTGTTACATATATGTGCATGATACCATGTAAATTAACATCAATCATGATCATGCAAGGTCAATAGATCTCAAAGAGTCTACTAATTTTAGCTTGAATATCATGGTTCAGTAGAAGCCATTGATACTTCCTCTTCTTCTTCAATGAAGCTATCATTGTAGCCACCTGATCCATACCAGGTGAATCATTAATACACTTCAAAGCTATCTGCAACAAGCTCACCATCCGTTCTTCACTCGCACCTTCAGCCACCAGAGCCTTATCAAACACTTCACCGGTCCATTCTTCCTTCACCACTGAGTTAACCCACTTAGCCAGATCAACCCCGTTGCTCTGAACTGCCTTCCCTGTCACCAATTCAAGTAGAACCAAACCAAATCCATACACATCAACACTGAAGGCGTTGCTATTCTCTGAACCATTGTCTACCATCATTAAACCGTATTCACTCACGCAAGAATCCATGCCTTTTGTAAGCAGAATGTTTGATGATTTTAAGTTTCCGTGAGCTATTCCATCATCTTTAAGCTCTTTGTGCATGAACGCTAGTGCTTCTGCCGTGTTGCATGCTATGTTTAGCCTGCTCCCCCAGTCGAAAATTTGTCCATTTTGTGATCCTGTAAAGTATCAAAAGAAGAGCAACTAACTTTGTAAGAAAACAATACAGATCAATCGGCCCAAGTCGAATCAAGTTATCCTACTAATATTCCATTATCTTTTGATTTGCATAATAACCAACCAATTAAATGAAACTTTAAACTTTAAAGTCTATATACAAGAAATAATTCATTAATAAATTATAGCAACACATGTGTTACCAGTCATGTTAAATCTTTAATGATTAATAATACAACTGCCAAAGACAAAAAAATGTTAATGAGCGAACACAACACAGCTCAACCGTTTGAGCCCATTTAGATGCAGTTAGACCCATTATTTGGCCCAATTAAACCAAAAGATTAGCTGAAACAAAGCCCAAATTGAGCTACTTTTGCCGGTTTCTATTCCTATAAGAGCTCGAGCTCGGCTAGGTTCGAGCCTAATATTTTGAGCTCGAGCTTGTCTTGAAAGTAAAACCCAAGAGCTCGAGCTCAGCTCGGCTCAAAATAAGTTTAGAACAGATTTAAAGGAGCTAAAAGCTTAGCTCGAGCTCGCTTCGATAGAGTAAACGAGCCAAAGCTCGGCTCGCCAATGTTAAATGTTAGGTATATTATATATAAAATAATAATATTATAAAATTTGTATGGGCTCGTTTAGGCTCACAAGCCTAAACAGGCTTTGTACGAAAAGCTCGAGCTCGGGCTTGATAACTAACTGAGTCATGATTTAGGATTGGGGTCGGGCTCAGCTCGGGCTCGTTAAGGCTAGGCTCGTTCGAGCTTTTTACCGAGCCGATCCCGAGTAGCTCTCGAGCCGTTGTGCATCATTTACACACCTACTATCTAAAAGTTAGCATGTTACTCCTCAAATCCTTGTTAAAACAAATAAACCAATAAATAAACAAGCTTACCATGGAGAAGTTTAGAGAGACTGCCATTCTGCTGGAACTCATAAACAAGAAGCTTTTCTTGCTTAGAACAATAATAAGCAACTACTGGCAACACTTTAGGATGTTTCACTTGATCTATTCTTTGCATTCTTTTCTTGAATTCAATTCTTGAAATTTCCCAATCTTTAATCCTTTTCACAACGAGTGGAATCCCACCATTTGGAAGGACTTTATAAAGACTTCCATGCTTTCCCCTTCAATCAATTCAGCTGGAGCTCTAAGCAGGTCTTCAAACCTCAGCCCGTTAACCGCTTCCACTGGGCTCGAAAGAACAACAAGTGAAGCCGAAACCCCACCATTTTCAGCTGAAGTTATCGAGAATTCTGACCTGGTGTGACCTGTCTTTGACTCGCTCGAAAAATCATTATCTTTCGTTCTTTCAACTCCTTTTTTATGGGAGGAATATGAACTAGTCTCATTATCTTCATGATTCATTCTTTTCTTGAGCAATAAAATAGCTATCAAAACAAGAACAACCAAGATAAGAACTGCATAACCGGCATAAATAAGAACATTATGCGAGTCTTTCTTTTTCTTTTTATTTTCAACTGGACATGCATTCGACAACACTTTTCCGCATAAATGAGGGTTACCCGCAAAGCTTCTGGCGCCAAAACTACCAGTATCATCAGGAATTTGGCCACTCAAATCGTTATTCGAGACATCAAAGTCTTCAAGCAGCCGATAATTGAAGTCTGGTAGCTGTCCAGTGAAACGGTTGTTCTGCGCCAAAAAGCTTAACAAGCCCGTGTTTCTTGACATATCTGGCAACTTACCACTAAGCTTATTGTTGGATATATCGATTCTTACCAAATCAGTCAAATCACTTAGCGAATCAGGAAGATTGCCCGAAAAGTTATTCCCGTTTTAGGTACAAGAGCCTAAGTCTTTTGCAGTTTGCTATTTCTTGTGGTAAGCTTCCTGTAAGATTGTTGTATTTCAAGCTCAGTAAAAGAAGAGAAGTTTCTTTACAAACGGATTCAAAATCGACGGTTCCTGATAAATTCAGCTGCTCGAGAACAATGTTCTTGACGGTTTGATTGCTTGAGTCACAAGTAACCCCATACCATTTACTAAGGCAAGGATCAGATGTAATGTTCCATCCCCAGTTTGGTATGTTTTGCATGCTTCCAGGCTCAAGTTTTTCCATGAATTCGACCAACGCTTCAATCACATCCTCAGTTTCCGTCTTTCCTATTTGAAAACAAAGAAGAAAAACAAAACAAAACACAATAAGAGATCTAATCCAACCCATTGTAAGAACCGAACCAACAATTTGAGTACAATTTATGCAGGTTTGGTCGGGTTAATACGACATTGTGCATACGAGTGAAATGACTGAATAATGTTGGAAGTTATATAACTTAATTTGAATATTTGATGAAGTTATATGATGCAAAAACAGTTGACTGAATTTACAAAGATGAGGTGTCATTAACAACAACAACAACTAAAAGCTGTGAATGCCCAATGGCGATAGGTTTAGAGATGAATAAACAGTCAACATACACTACAAAAATGTTTGGCCGCTGAAAATGGTCAATTGTAGCCGGCTGATAATAACAGATGCTGTTTCATATAGTTGTAAGTATCTGTAACTGCCGTCATATCGTACGATAATACTGAGGACTAGGTTTTGTTCATCTGTTAATTCAAATCGTAGATTAACCGAATCCTGGTATGCCATTCGTTTCTTCACGGAATGGAATGAATCCTGGACGGAATTAGAATGTAGAATGTATATTTCATTTCTTATATTCAACAAAAGAATAAATTGCAATTGAACAACATATGGACGGAAATCTACATTCAGAGACGAAGCTTTGTTGAGGCTGGGGCACCCCGGTCCCTCCGGTTTTGTTTTTGCTTAGTAGTGTAAATTTACAGTTTTCGTCCGAAAATTTTATAGGTGTTAAGTCTATTCCCCTCCGTTTTAAGGGTCCCAAGACTTTCGGCTCCCATGGAAAAAAAATTTCTAGCTCCACTCGCTGTTTACATTCCAATTCCATTCACACGTACACTCTATTATGTTAAACTAACGCACCTGCGTTCCAATCAAATTCTAGTTCCAGGCACAAATTCCTATTCCAATACATCCTACTAAACAAACGCTACCTAATTTTTCTACAATTGGAAATGGAAAACGTATTAACCGTGCTATGGTAGATTAATCAAACTCAAATAACAAAATAAAACTTCAAAATATCAGTTCAAATTTCGAAACGCTAGGCTAGATTAGTGTACTAACCATGTTTCTTCCAACTGAATTTTCATCTCGGTGATCGTAAACCAGCTGTGATGGAAGCTGAAATTGTGGTGGTTCCACGGTGCTGTAGGACGGCGACGTTGACGGAGGAGGTGACGTCGGCTGGTGGTGATTGTTTTTAAAAAAAAAAAAATTGGGTTTGGACAGTAGAGTTTTTGGGCTTACGGTCTCGTACATGATAAGCCCAGCCCAAAGGCTATATTCTTACAATTTTGTAATTATTACTATATTGTTCCCCACCATATTAACCACCCTTTTTACACAAAATAACTGAAATTCGGTTAATCTCCACCGTTGGATCGATTCGGTTTTTGTTAAAAATCAATCCTGACCGCAATTAATGGGCGGTTACCTCTAAAATTTGGAGGTTACTAAAATAACAAAGCAGTTTTTTTCCCACCCTCCCCACTACCCCTCTCCCCCACTACTCCTTAAATTTAGGGACCTGAATCACCCCTTAATTTGCACTCTCTGTATCTACAGATCCCTCCAGAACCAGATATGGGTACTCTTCGTTGTCTCCTTTTTTTCTTCTCTTTCTCAAAAACCAAAACTCCGGACTCCCAATTTGCAGTTTTGCACGCTTCTAAGTTTTTGGTTGCACCATAGGAGTTTAAAGGGGACACGCCATCAAGATCTTCAACAGACGAGCACCCTGTAAATTAACGACTATGCTCTTACCTGTGATCTGTAAGTCGAATCTTCTCTTGATCCTGTTTGTAATTCGTCGCGAATTGGGAAGAGTACCCATAGATTTTCCTCTATGTCAGTCATTAATATACGTGACTTATTTTTGGTTACCTAAAATCTTCCTGATGCACTTCCAGAGATAGAAAGGCAATATAAACAATAAGCACATACTTGATTTGATTTCAAATGAATATGAGAACTCAAGAATCACCAGGCTGGGGTAAGTATTACATATCATTAATAGATTTGTTAATATTATGTCAGCTTTATATTTGAAACTAAGTTTCAATGGCTAATTTCAGTAAATAGCACAATTGTTTCCACAGGAAGTTCATCCGGATAATTACAGAGTAACTAAAAATTGTTGTGTAATCAATCGATTGTCGTTCTTGCATGTATTTTCTTTTAAAGATGTTTAACCATGCTTATAAAAGCTTATTTATGGTGCTTAGGTCTTGTGGATATCCTTAATTCTATTTCTTTTAATAAGTAATAACTATATATTACTTCTTTGATATTATTATGTTTCAACATTTTAGCAGCCACTCTTAAATATCTTGAATTGCATAAAACTTCCATCTTCAATCAACGTACATTGTAAGTTATGTATTTTAATGTTATGCTCTCAAATTTATTTGTATAGAAAAGATTATCGAAGAATATCAAATTCTATCTGTATTTGTAATGTTACATGTTATTATATCTCAATCTGAAGAAAAAAAAAACTTCGTTAATGATAGCTGGTAGGGATCCACCGCAACCCGAAGCTCTTGGTATGTGTGAATTTAAGGGTGTTAGAATGCTTGAACTGTTGATTGATTTTCTATATTATAGGTTAGATGTAAACACTAAAATTTAAATGTTGAGAGCCATTCATTTAAAAGAAGTGAGGCTTCAGACAGTATATAAGCGCTGCAATCGCATTCTTTATTGTGGAGATGCAAAGATCTTTCAGAAAGAAAAGTGATATATTAGCTTTGTAGCAAAGGGTATTTACTTCCTGATTTTCATACTATTATTTAACAAATTTTTGTTATTTTGTTTACAATTTATTAACAACCTTTTGTTACAGTATTTACGGGAATCTGTTGAGCAATGTGAGTGGCATGATCTCGCGGTAAAAGGTTTTGTTGCATATGTTAGTACTTAGTATTTACGGGAATCTAAGAATTCTATAAAGTATTCATCTTTACTTGAGAGCCCTCCCAGTCGAAAAGCAATGTATCAAATGCAGAATTAAAGATAATAACCTACATTTGGAGGTTTTAAAGCAGTAAAGCTTGGTGATTGGGTTGTGTTGGTTGACCCATATCATTATTCATATACTACGACTATGACTTGCAAGCATATTTTCTTCTCATTTACCCTTTCTTTTTACATCTACCATATCTTTTCTTTTTATTTATTTCAAGCTTACATGTTGCCTAGGTTGATTTGTTTACCCTCCTTTTATCTTGAGGGACAATTTTGCTTTTTTTTCCCCTCTAACCACATAACAATTTAAAACTTCACTTTTGTAAGCAGGTGGATCGGGACATGTTAAATTTGTCAGAAGGTTTAAGAGCGATAGAAATCAACACATGTGAAAAGCTGGCATTGTTTGCTGACAATTCCAGACTGTTGCTTATTGTTGATCAAGTTGGAATGCATTCTAATAATAAGCTATCCTTGCATTAAACAAGTACTCTATCTTACACACCTGTCCTATTAGATTATATACATCTTGTGGTGTAAGCGAACGTATTCACAACCATTTGGCAGAAAACTCGTGCTGCTCTACTCAAGGCTGGACTTGATGGATATAAAAGACATCGGCTACTGATGGGATTGAAAAAAATGTATTGATGGTAGGTTCTTGGACACTTTTTAAAGGTTACTTAGTAGTGTGATCATATGGTTGTTTTGACGCAGATTCGGTGACCAAAATTGACATTAGGGAGCCAATATCAACTGTATTGATGAATTTTGAGAATTCTTATAATGCAATGAGCACAGCCCTATATCAGAAAGCTACTTTAAACAAGGTTTTTGACTTTTTCTTTGTTTAAATTTAAAAATACTAATATCATAAATTTCAGGTTCATGTTAATTCACCTCACTTCTTATAAACTTGAAAATTACATTAATGTACAAAATCATTGCAAATTCAGGAAGTCAATGCTTAAGATGTTAAATAATGAATATGATTTTTTTTAGTTATAAATGGTTAGGTTTGACATTCAAAAGTCAAATCTAGCATTATCCTATGCCCTAAATGATATTTTGCTTTGGTATTGGATGAGTTTTTTTATAAATGTATGTAAGTAGAGGATCTTGGTATTAAAGTTGTCAAACAGTTGATGATGAATAACAGGATCTTTGGTGATTGGTTCAAGTACAAATGGGTGGCGTGGGTTCCTTTAAAGTGCAACATTTTAGTGTGGCGATCCGAAATGGGTAGGGTGCCTACTGCCACGGCTCTTTCCAAGCGCGGCGTTCAGTTAGAGACTGACGCTTGCTGCCTGTGTAACTTGTATCCAGAAACTGCTGAGCATTTATTCGTTGGATGCGGATTCACGTACGGGGTGTTGGCGTCTATCAGGAGGTGGTGCGGCCTAAGCATTCATCCGTTGTTCGATATCCGAGAGCTTCTTTCCTGTTATAAGGCTGCAGCGAAAGACAAATACTGCAGGAGGTTGGTTTGTGGCGTCTTTATTGTTACGATTTGGGCCATTTGGGGGGCAAGGATCGACAAGATATTTCGAAACAAAGAGTCGAAAGTCAATGAAGTGGTAGTGTCTATAAAGTCTCTTTCGTTTTTATGGTTTAGAAATAGATCCAGGTTCAAAAACGTGTTGTGGAAGAACTGGGTAAATTCCCCCTTGTATTCTTTGTAATGGGCGTGTTTTTTTGGAGGTCCTTGGTTTTGAGGATTGTCTGTTGATTTAAAGTAAATATTCAAAAAAAAGAGTGGAGGATAAATTGGTTCGTTCATAGTTTTTTACTATGCCCTAACTGATAGTTTGCTTTGGTATTGGATGGGTTTTTTAGTTAAATATAAATGTTAGTATAAAATGGTTTTCTCTAACCACCATTCCTTGATGTTTGAATAAAATGGGGACGACTAGAGATGTATTTGTATAATTTCAGTACGCCGCCTCATAAATATACGTGATAAAATTGCTAATAACGTCACTTCACAGGACAACAGTTGAGGATGAGGAGGTGTTTGCATTAACTTAGGCTCCACTAGGGCTCGGTCTATTGAGGCACCCCAAATTTACCTAAACACCCCCTTACAACCTATATGCTTCATATGGGTAATATGGAGCGTATTGGTGGTCACCTCAAGTCAACTAGTGTATTTTAGTATTGCAATAAAATGCTCCTTATTAGCCAATATAAAGCATATTGGGAGGTGTCAAAATAGGGAATTTGGGTGTCCCAATATTCACTAAATACATAATTTTAGTGTCACTACCCTAACCGATAAGGGTATACAATTAAGGTGTCATTAGATTAGCTCCACTGATAAATGTTTTATATTTGATATTAGAATAATAAATATTACTTTATTGATATATCAAAAGCGAAACACGTGAAACAATAGTAAGTCAACCATTACATAACATAAATAATTTTGCTCCTTTACAATTACATGGAGATGTAAGAAGTAAAAAAAATATTCTTTTATTGTTATGTAATATGACACATAGCATACCTATCATTTATTGTTAGCAATTCATATAAAGTCATAATGGTCATTATATGTTTGAAGCTATTTCGTTGCTATTTGTTTTTTTCTTAAAAATCTCTGGATTATACATAACAAACCAAAAATGTTGAATGTACCAATCAAATAACAAAATTTGAATTAACATGTATGGGAATTAATCAACTTCTAAGCCTACTAATCCCACTTAGATAAGATGTTATCAGAATCTTCAATGTAATTTGAATTTTCTACATTTTATAAACCCGTCCCAACGGACGGGTATAATACTAGTTTTTATTGTTTATGGATATTATCATTACAAGTTTGTTTATGGATTTATATAAACGGGAAGGGTTTATTTTTTTTTTATTGGCAAATTATTCTTATTCATCACCCAAAATAAACATACATTGTACAAGTGAGAAGCGATTAATGGGTTCTCTTTGAAGTGGGAAGCTTGGGTTCCAATAAAAATCAATCTTCTTTCGTGGCGGGCTGGTAGGTATAAACTGCCTACTCGGGTGGCGTTGAGAAGACGTAGAGTCAACATTCCAGATTCGCTGTGTCCTTTTTGCAGCCTGTGTGACGAAGACGTTAATCACTTGATGGTTGGGTGTGGTTTTGCATACGGCGTGTGGAGTTCGATATGCAAGTGGTGCAAATTAGACCCCTTCTTTGCTTATGATTATGACGATTTGTTGAAGTTATATAAAAATGTGCATGCCGGCAAGTGGCAGAAAAAGATTGTTAGAGGCATTGTCATGATTACGGCTTGGGCTATTTGGAACGCTAGGAATGAGAAGATATTTCAAAACAAAGATATCAAAGTGGCGGATGTCGTGGCTGAGGTGAAGTCCAAGGCATTTTTATGGCTAAAGTATAGGTCGAAATATAAAGACATTGTTTGGAAGGATTGGGCTTCCTATCCGTTGTATATGTGTATTTAGTTTGGCGGTTCTCGGTTTTGAGGGCTAGCCGTTTTTTAATGAAAGTTAATGTCAAAAAAAAAAAAACATTGTACAAATGAGAAACTAACACAATGTAAGACACCCTAGAGAACGATTTATTTAATCATCAAAAGGCAAGACAGTGTGTATATGTAAAAATGATGATTTCTACATCATATAGTGTTAAGGCTAAAAACATTATTGATTTTTTTTGGAAAGTATTAAGTTTTTAATAACACCTTAACATATGTTCTCGGTAAGCATATGTTAGACATGTCTATATATTAAGAGGTCATAATCTAGATTATTTTTAGGGTGTATGGGGACCTTCGGGTTTCCCCCTATAGGTTCTCGAGTACTCACGGCAACACCGATGCCACCCCCTAACCACAATCTTTCGGTTAAACTCTATGGAAACTACTCAACGATATGGGTAGGAGTGTATTTGTGTGTTTATGATTGTTGAGTTTGGAAGACGGCACATGGGCAGGTAGCTTGGGAACACCGGCGCCATTAGATGTGGGTTTCGAGGGGTTCAAATAAGAGAGACGAGGTGTATATCGATGATTGGTTGTTGAGAGGGTTCTGTCAGGTTATGCCCCGTCCACCCATAACACCATATTACACCTACATATACAATTCTAGAATAATATGCAATCTATTTATTGTGTGTTTCAAAACATCACTATGAAGTACAAATTTTTGTACTCACAATTAATCACAATATATAGTAGGCCCTGTTTTGCACATATGCTTTTTTTCACAAAGTTGCATTACTATTATTATTATTATTATTATTATTATTATTATTATTATTATTATTATTATTATTATTATTATTATTATTATTATTATTATTGTAAACCCTGACATTCATAAAAATAACATGCAAAGGTTAAAAGACTCATGAATTTTTACTATTTTTTATATTAAATAAATAAATAAAACATAAGAACATTGATATTTAATTTTACTTGACTTTGTGTTTTTTTTTTTTCATGCTTCATGTTTAATCAAATGTCAAAATCATACGTACGTGGTTCTATTCTTTGCTTTAGAGCTACTTTTGGCCTTTTATAAGTGTTTTCTTGGCCGTCTCTTTATATTTAATTACTTTTAGGCATAGTGTTTCATCATTTATGTACTATGAAATTACATTATTTGAAGCAATTATTGATGCAATAAAATATTTGATGATTTATGAATGTCTTGAGACATATTTTGTTATATGTTTATAAGGGAAAGATGAATACGACACTCTCACCTAACTAAGCTTAGTTAATACGAAATCTTTTAAATTGTTATTTTAGGTTAATTTATATGTAAACTATAACATTTTACTTACCACATAAAATTTTATTTCGATCGCAAATATATCATAGGTTTGAAAATTTGTACTCATCGTTACAAAAACACGAGGCATGATAAGATAAACAATATAAACGATGTGAATTTTGATGTAGAAAGCAAAATAAAATAGTTTGTATGTCAACTAAAACATACTAGTGTGATTAAATGCGTGCGCTGCGCGCCTAACAATTTTATCGTATCCAAAACACTAAGAAGCTATTATCAACCAACTAACTACCAATTTTCATATCATAATTTAAGAACGACATCTTACACAAACATGTTAGATACAAAGATACATATTGAATGAAGACGAACGTAGACGAATTTGAGTTAAAGATTGGGTGTTGCATACGAACGTAGACGAACGTCAAAATCAGTTGACCCACGGCGGCGACGCTACGTGTTCGTTGAAGGCGGCGGAAAGAAAAATGGTGTAAACCAAACCCAAGAAATCTCCTATAAATATATCACCCTTCATAAAAAAAATCGAACTTGAGACCTCTCCAACACAAAGACAAATTGTGATTTATTATGAAATCATTTGTATTTGTACCTCGCCTTCCTTATGTCTTGAACCTGAGACCTCAAACAATATAAATTCACCACAAATCACTCCACCACTAAGCCATCTTGTGATTTATTATGAAATCATTTGTATTTATTACTTAATAACATGTTGTGAATGAAATAAGATGTTATCATTTTAGACTTTATTTTTAAAGTGCTTAATTCTTGTTTATAACCATTTTTTCATAGGGTATCTAGCCCCAATATGGTTGTTCGATTTTCAGGACATATTAAAGCTCCATCTTGCTAGTAGCGGTTCTAAATGGAGTAAACGAATACTTAAAGGTATTGTTATGATAACGTGCTGGGAGATTTGGAAGGCTAGGAACGACAAGGTCTTTAATGGGATCAATCCGAAGACGGTTGAAGTGGTAGCGAAAATCAAGGCTTGTTCGTTTTTATGGTTGAAGAATAGAACTAATTTTAATGACATTGTTTGGAACTGTTGTGTCAAGAACCCTATGTACATGCTGTAATTGTTGGCCGGCGATTCTCGCTTTGAGGGCTTGCCTTGTTTTTTTTAATGAAGTTCACTATTAAAAAAAAAAAACCGTTTTTACACCTCTTAACTTAACAATAAAACGTCATGTTATGGAGTATTTAATAAATATGTCGGTTTCTTCATATTCATTTATCACTTCGATAACTTTTTTTAACGGCAAGGAACAACGTGTCAATTATCGTGACACCGGACGTTGTGGCCAAGGTCGACTATTCGACCGCCGCCAGCCCCTTGGCTCTTTCAGATGCGCGAAAACCCGACCTTCACCCGCCCGCAAGCACGACAGTGGAATAATATGTAAAACCTCGCCTCCCATCGAAGTCGAACCAGCGCCACCTGTATTCGCTCTTCACCTGGATGCTGCAGAAAAAAATGGGGAGAGTGGGAATCAAATCTGGTCACAAAGAATACCAAGTCTTTCTCCAACCACTCCACCACTACCTCATCGGCATCACTTCAATAACTTATCACTTGATAATTTCCTTGATGAAGTTTTCTTGTGCTTTTTTGTTATCATGCTATTATCCTGAAGGTGCCTAAAGATATCATTTTCTCTTTAATTTCCTTGAATGATGATTTAAAAGCGGATTGTATAAATATATGGGAATTGTAACATATATCTTATTTTTATTGTTGGGTTTAAATAAGAATAATTTCATAATGCATTAAGATATATGCACTAATAGCGATCGTAGTCGAGCGCTAATAGGAGTGCTAATCCAATTCTAACGCCCAAATCAGCCCCAAACACCAAAACATGGGGGCGTTAAACATGAAAAAAAAGGGAGGGCCTTAAATTTTTAGCGCTGGATGATGGAAATTAATAACCAACCAAAGGTTGCCACCTCCTCCTCCAACGTCTCTCTCCTCCTCCCCAAAGCTTAATTAATTAAAAATAAAACCATGCCACCGGAGGTTTAAAGAGAGAAAATAAGAAGAGGGAAAAGGAAAAAAAGAGATTGGTGAGTGGTGGTGGTGATGGTGAATGTTTGTGTGTGTGAGAGATAAAAAGGAAGAGGGAAAAGGGAGAAGAAGAGATAGGTGAGTGTGTGTGTGTATTTTCAGATTTTTTTTTAATAAAATAATGGATGGGGCCTTAAATTTAAAGCCCTCACTACACATGTTCTAACAATTCTTCTTCCTTTTCAACTATTTCATAAATTGTTTTTAATCTGATGAAGTTTACTGGATTTTTCACTTAAAATTCTAGTGTGTACTAATTTGATATAAAAATCACAACACGATAATATATGTAAAGGTTCGGTACAAAGACCATATTTTGTGAGAAGTGTGAGAAAGATTAAAAATTGACATGTAGGCATCATGTATTGACTTTAAACATGATGTCTTGGGTTGTTTTTGCTAGAAAAGCACCAAACACAATGCAATATACAATAAACTCAACTTTGTCGACCTGAGAATTTTTATTTGTAACTATATTTATATCTTATACGTCTAGAAGTGATGCCAAAAAGTTATTTTATAACACTTGTTTTGTACATCAACTATTCTCTTAATATTATTGAACAATGTAATCAATTAATCATTAAACATTCATTGTATCAATCTATAATTATTGTTACATTGTAAGTTCTTGAAAAATAGTATATATCTTTCTACACCTGATTCTACTAAAGTGAAATTGAATCTTTAACGTATATAATAAATATGCAATGTACATAATTTTACTTAGGCTGCATATGTAATACGTTGATCTGTAAACCAGTTAAAGAGTAAAGAAAAATAGATATATATTTATAGTTCATTACATACAACACGATACTAGATATAAAGTAATTAATTACATTTCCATACATTGTTTTCTCAAAGTAGTTGTACATACGCTACGGATTTACTATTTTGGTTTTCATTTTTGTTTGTTGTATCATGTGTCGGTACCGTAAGGAATCGATACAGATCGAGTTCCCCTCGCGGCAATGCATGGGTTGAACTAGTGATTTTACATTTGTCAAAACAATGTTACTTTAGATAATTAATAGTTTGTTAACTAAAAAACATGAAAGGTGACCGTATGCTATTTGGTCTAACGGTATCAACTATCAAGCTGTATCGGCTATCTTATTCGCTATATCAATCAAGTGGTTGGTATTTTTTTTTTTGAACGGTTAACTTCATAAGTGGTTGGTATTTAAGTATCACATGATATAAAAGTATGAAATTTTGAGTTTAGTTATTGCTATTTGAGCTCCAGAATAAGAAAATGAAACTAGTTTTAGTTTTTATCCATTCTCATACCTTTCAAAATAAAGTTGAGTTAAGCTTAAGACTTTTTTAACTATAAATCTTAGACATATGTTTAAGCTTTAGTACATTTAACACTCATGTCATTATAATATGTTGATAATCTATATATAACGTATTTGTCGATTATAGATATCGATAAAAGGATCATTCTAAACAGTAGCGAAGATTGAAAAAAAGTTCAGTATGGTCAAAAGTCACAGGACCTTTAAGACTGAGGCATTGCCGGCCCTTAATAGGGACGGTTTGGGCGACGGCCCCAGGCCCGAAAACCCCGAGGGCCTGAAAGTTTTTATATTTGAAAAAAAATGTGTATATATTTATGTGTTGTGGGCTATTGTGATTAATTCTTTTTTAACATCAACCCATATAATAAAGCTCAAAATCACTAAAAGTTTTAAACCAAACAAAACAAACTCAACCCAAATTGAAATTTAAACAACTTATAAACAATTTTGTGGGGTGTGGGACTAATACGTGAGGGGCGAGAGAGCCGTATGATTCGCTTAATTTGATTTTTTATATATGATGATTGTGTTTAAGTTATATGGGTTCGGTTTATTTGTAGTTGCCCCAGGCCCAAAACTTTTTTACGTTTTTTGTCGGAGACGGCCCTGACTGAGGTGTCCGATCCCAACAAAGCTCCGCCCATGATTCTAAAGAAAAAACCTAGTGTATGAATTTGTGTTTATCTCAAAAGAAAACCTAGAATTATAAGGTGACAATATGAATAGCTTTATTGCAACTTATATATCCATGTTCTCCCATAAATTAATAAGAATAAATACTAGTAGTTAAATAATGTATGTTTAATTTAGTAGGTGAAATTTAGGTGGTAAAGACTTAAGTCTTTGCATCACTCGCGGTGGCCCACACTATATTATGAAATCGAATCAGAAAATATTATCGTTCAAAAAAAAAAGAATCAGAAAATATCTTCGCATCAACTATATTTATTTAAATGAATTTAATTCGTTTGAATGGCATTTAAATGAATTTAATAATGTAAATAATGTAATGAAATTGACCCGACGAAGCAGGCAAATGATCATATCTAGTAATCTAGACTTGTAGCGGCATGCTTGTGAGAGGATAGCAAGTTAGTTAGTGGGTGATTTATACCTAACTGAAAGTGATGTGTATATATTTATGTATTATCAGTTTTAGTAGTTTCTAAAGAGGTTGGGGGTTAAAATCCTTGCGAATGCAAGGTTAGATGGAAATAAGGTGGTATAAATATTTGTTATTAAAAAAAAAATAGTTTCTAAAGAAAAATACAGTTAAGTATGTTCATCAGTACTCATTTATATCAAAAGTATATGTTCATTGTTCGATCAGTGTATTTTTATAGAAAGTCTGCTCATCTTTCATTGTTCATCCTTCCAATGCAGCTCAGTTGGTGACGGGCTCAAGTTCTCCTTTGGGGGACTTGGGTTCGAATCCCACTAGTTGCATTTGGGGGATATGGGAAATGAGAGAAGACTTAGGGCCACTTGTGGTCAGGGGTTCGATTCCTGATCCTGCCAGGTTTTACCGGTTCACTATTGCCGTGCCTTCGGGCGGGTATGTGGGTCGGGTTTTCCCTGGAAGCGGACTGTCGGACGGGCTAGGGGCTTCGTGCGTCCGGGGTGGGCCGGGCTGTGCCCCTATCTTTACCACTGGGGGGCCGCGTACGAAGTACCCGACGTTGTTTAGTTGTTCGTTAAAAAATATATATATGTGTTCATTGTTCGATCAGTGTATTTTTATAGAAAGTCTGCTCATCTTTCTAAAGTGCCGAAAATACATCTGTAACCATGACTTCTTATTACATTTATGATGCACATAATTTCCTTTTTATTTATAATATTTACACAAAATTTAACATTCTACACTCTTTACTTTGAAATCACTCATGTAATCTTGTGTAATTATGTTGCGTTACACAAACCATCATTGACTATCATAAAAATACCAAACATTGTGAACATCACCATCATAAATTCAAAATATCATGAAAAATGTTAAACCATTCCGAAATGTAAAACATTGTGATCATGTATCAAATATGAGAAAAAAATGTCTTGATAGTCTTAACCTTCTTAGTCTGCTTAACCTTGATTCTTAAACACGCTTAACCTTCTTAGCCATTATTTCACTAGGTACAAGTCGATCTTGATATCTCTTATAAACTCTCACTTTCTGAAATCTTTATATTGTAATATAAAAGTTATGATTTATATAACTTAAAAACATTTTGTACTAAGTGATATACTAAAAGCTCCAACAACTCAACCTGCAATAAAATGCGATTTTATTGAATGCTCAAATTGATATATGTTATGTTTTCTTGAAATAGGAAAGTGTTTTTATAACATTGGACCTTTAATTTGCTATATGTCTACAGTCGAAAAATGTTTTTTAACTTACAGAAAAAGGAAATAAATCCAATTCATTGAGAACGCGCACATCTGGTACAACCAAAAGCTAGTATTAGTGTGTTTTTACCATCTATACTATTATTACTCTATTAGTGTTATCTTGTCTTTCTAGTTGAACTTTTATACAAATAAAAGTTAAATGCATAGTTAAAGGACCTACGAGTTAGTATGCATCATGCATGCGTGTTTTTCTTTATCAGCAGAAAACTTTTATATGAAAGAAAACCAACAGGAGATGCAAGAACAATATTATAAGACCACTGAAGACAAACAAAACTCAGAACCCACACACAAAGAAGAAATACTTATTGAAGACCGGTAAATTATGCCTTTTCCACACGAACCAAAAAGTAGTTGGAGAAGTGCATATATGTTTGTATAACGACGACAGTATTAAGTTTAACAAAGGGAATACAAGTTACGATTAAAAAAACGTCAATTTAACTAAAGTCAAATAATAAATCTCCTTACTTGTGCTCCTACTCGTACTCTAAAAATGACTATTAACAACAACAAACGGGATATCGTATGCTAGCTAGGGATTCTCGTATTTAGTACTCTGAAAGATTTCTATATGTTCCTATTTATACTAAAGGTGGAGCTGCTAAACATTCATGTTCTTTCAATGTGGGACATGAAAGCACACTGACACACAGCTTAGCCTATAGGGTGTGGAGACATGAAAAAATTCATGTCTCAATGCCATATAGGATGAGTCTCATGTTCTCTTGGTTGGGGCATAGCAAGGGTGTGGAGATATGAAAAACCCATGTCTCTTGCATTCAATTCAAAAATATCTCTTGGTTGGGACTACACGTTCAATTAAAAAAAATAAAGGAAATGTTGTGATTGGTCCGTCCATTATGTTCTGAGAGAGACGGGAGGGACGGGGGGTAGGGGACGGTGTTGATGTCCCGAACATGGCAAAATATAAAGAACGGGGGTGGTGCCTCGTCTCCACACCCTATAGCCTCACCTCAATTCGATGTGGGACTCCAAAGCAACTAACACAATATACCTCAATTGCCTTTAATTTGTAGTTCACTTATATTTGTTTCGATGTGGGACTCCAATAACATGCCTACCTGCCTGCTTATACCTCCGTAACTTTGATTTCAAAGTTAATATATTATATTATATATTATTATTATTTAATTATTGTAATTAATTCAGCTGCTTCACTCGTTAAACTCTTATAACTTCTAAAATATAGCGTTTTATTAAATTCCGAATATACTGTTAAGACGAGTTAATTTTTATCTACGCGTCAACCTAAGTTTCATTAAAAACGGAGTAATGTTCAAATATAATGTATTTTATTATTATTACTTAACGGTCTCTTATAATACTAATGGCTTGACTAGATCTTATGTTTCAAATAGTCGTGCTATTCGTCACTCAACCATATGAGTTTTATAAATATTTCTATTTTAGTCATCATAAAGGGGGTGTTACACATTTAAATGTAAAATTAGATTTAGTTAAAGTTTATGTGCTATATGACAAATTTATTAAAGAAATTTATTAGAAGAAAAGAAAACTAATTAAGTTGAAGGGTGCATGTATAAAGAAAAAAAAAATACTATTGTTAAACACCTTAAATTATTATATTAATAATAATAATAATGAAGAACTAATTACTTTTAGATTTTATTAACAATATACAATATTTATGGGTAGGGATTCAAACGATACGGACATTTATCCAATAGTTCGAGGATCAGTTAATAGGAAGTTCATTTACGTTCGTTTATTTGATAAATGAACGAAGATGAGAAAAAAGTTACGCTTAATTGGTTACATAAGCAAATATGAACATAGGTAATGTTTGTTTATGTTATTAAAGATTTTTATACATTTATTTTGTTACTCATGATTATTTCAAGTATATTTTGAGGTTTGTGATGAAAGATGTAAGGTTTTATTCAAAATTTAATATATGTTCGTTTATGTTTATGAACATTTGTTTGTGTTCATTTGCATTCATTTTTGTTTGTTACCTAAAATTAACAAACAAACATAAACGTGTTTTACAACAAATCAAATGGATAATAATCACTAACATTTTCTTTGCCATTCTTAATCATTAACTTTGTTACTGTGTTAACATAAAATAATTGTTCACTATATAAGTCTTAAAAGTACAAATAACAACCACCCTTTCTTAAAATGAAAATCTGAATTTAATATTTGACGATGACCACCACCAAAGTTTACCATTGATTAAGTACATAAACATTGTTAGATTGAAACTTAAACATAAGAAAGTTGTTGGTAGCCATAGCCTAAAAACTATATTTAAGATTATTTTTTATAACTAATAAATAGTTAGCTTAATTTAAAATGATTAGAAAGTTTTGAACGTCAAAATATATATATTTCTGGACTTTCGACCATTTTTATCAAGTTATAAAATTATAGCATTAATATGAGTCATGACAAACCTAAACACAAAATCAAAATCAACTAATACTCTTTTTGGATTAAACTAATGAGAGAAAATTTTGAACATTAAAATATATTTTCTGGACTTTCCACCATTTCAGTTTGTCAAGTTTTAAAAGTTTAGCATTAATTTGACAAAGCTAAACACAAAACCAAATCAACTACTACTTTTTGGGTTAAAGTAATTTTGTTCTATACAATACATATCATTGTAATTGTATCTTAATTATCTACAAGATTTCTGCCCCTGAGCTTTTAATTTATGAGAAAGTCGTCTTAACCACTTGAATATTCCCTTGAAAACGTATATTTCGTTTTAATTGCGATAAATAAGACGCTTATTATGACTTTTCTCACTTTTCTTCTAAGTCTATTATGCGTTTGTTACTCTTCTTTTAAGTCTATATTGTTTCTTACGTATTAACAAGTAAAATTCAGATCGAAACGTTAAACGAAAAAAATTGTAAAAGATGAAAAGTAAAGGGGGGTCAAAGTTGAAAGTAGAAAAGTATTGGGGTTTAAAATGAATAAAGTTTTGTGACAAATTCGTAAAATATAAAACCACAGGGGCTAAAAGGAAAAAAAGTTATATACAACCACTTATGCGAAACTTACAACCAATAATGCAACACCAACTTGTAAATTAATATACAGTAAATTTGTAAGATAGACGTCTTAACCACCTGGATATTCCCTTGAAAACATGTTTTGATCTTGTATCAAATGTGTTACACTCTACAAATTATTACAATTACATTTATAATTACAATTATAATTTTAACTATAGAGAGGAAGTAAATAGTTGATATAAAACAATGTGGAATCATGTGACCCTATTTAGGCTCCTCCATCTTTTGTCTTTGTTTCAACAATACCATAAAAATACACATAAGATACACAGACCACCATTAAAGTAAACACATAAATCCCTCCTTCAATCCCATCTGTATATTCATTTCTTTATTATTCTCCCCTCATAGGATTCTTATTATTTTTATAACTACAAAATAATAATATTGTGTTCTTGATTGATTCATGTTCAATGGCTTCAAGTGCCTCTAGGTTCATCAAGTGTGTGACTGTTGGTGATGGTGCTGTTGGAAAGACTTGTATGCTTATTTGCTACACCAGTAACAAATTCCCCACTGTAAGTGTGTTACCATAACTTTGTATAATAATAATAATATCATCATTCTTTAACTCTTTTGCATCTGGGTATGCATAAATTTGCAGCCTTTTTCAAGATTCTTTTAACATAGGGTTCTGTGTCTATACTACTCATGATTTCTTTCTTTCTTCCTTTGCTTTGGTTTCATCTTTCTTGTCTTTGGAGTCTTGTGAGTTGGCCTTTTTGTCATCTGGGTATCTTTTTCTTTCTTTTTTTGAAAAAGAACAAGAAAAAAGGTGGAATTTTGTTACCATTTATTGGTATATGTTTTCTAAAATTTAATCCAGATTTGAACCAAGATTAATAGACTAGGCTATGGAAACTAAATCTTAAACTGATTAATTAATCCATACTCTACTTGTCTAAGGTTCCACACTGTCAGTTTAATTAATCACCTATGTAATTTTTTTGTTTTTATTTTTTAGCACAAATTACTATGTAAATGGTTGTTTTTCCCTCAAAATCAGCCAAATATTGTGTGATTTTTTCATTTTTTTTTGTTCAAAGAATATTACTGTTCAGAGTTGGAATACCTTTATGTAATTTCAGTAATTTTGCATTTTTTTTTGTTCAAAGAATATTACTGCTCAGAATTGGAATAACCTTTATGTAATTTCAACCAATTAAAATGTATCTTTTGCAAGCCTGTTGATTATTTAGAAATGAAATATCAAGTACAGTTTAAAATATGATCAGCAATTTATATTGTTGACACTGTGAATTTCTGAACCCCTAGGAACCAAGGTTTTGTTTTTATTAGGGTAGGTTTTGCTATTTAAAAGGGGGTTACGGCGCAGCTTGTTGCCTGTTTGCCTGTCATCCTACTAGAAAATTTATCCTTAAAGTATATATAAAATTAATGATTCAGGAGCATCCATATTATCTTTTCTTTATTTAAATTTTGAATTTCCTATTTTTTTATTTAGTTTCCTATTTGAATTATGATTCTCCAACTATAAAAGCGGCCTAAGTTTATGTTTTTAGTTAGTTTTTGGTTGAATAAAAAAATTATATGAACTTTGTTCATGCATGAACCTTTGGTTCGTTTTAGAGAGTTTGTTAGCTAATTGTTCTTGAGCCATTTGATCACTTCCGAAACTGCATCAATTCGAGGTTCATGTTACTTCAAAAGAATAATAAAATTAATCACCTCTGTAATTATTATTTTTATTTATTTTCATGTTACTTCAAAAGAATAATAAAATTAATCAGCCAAATATAGTGACAGTTTTACAATTTCTTTTGCTTAAAGAATGCTATTGATCAGAATTGGAATACCTTTATGTAATCTCAACCAATTAAAATACTTTCTTTGCAAGACTGTTGATTATTTAGAAATGAAATATCAAGAACACTTTGAAACATGATCACCATTTATAGTTAATGATGTTCCATTTAGAGACACACATTTGTGTGCTTATGAAGGTGTAGTTCTAATAATGCAATGTCTGAAATCAGGACTATGTACCAACTGTATTTGATAACTTCAGTGCAAATGTTGTAGTTGAAGGCACCACTGTCAATTTAGGCCTCTGGGACACTGCTGGTAAGATCTTATCCACATAAACAGATTATATTTAAAGTTTTAATAATAAAAATTAATAGTACATGTTGATTATGGACACAGATTATGGTATTTCTAATTTTTGGTAACATTTTATCAATGCACAAGGTCAAGAAGATTACAACAGGTTAAGGCCCCTAAGTTATCGGGGAGCCGATGTGTTTGTTCTAGCTTTTTCGTTAGTTAGTCGAGCCAGCTATGAAAATGTACTAAAAAAGGTAAATAAAAACAAATAATCATATTGTAATTTAATAATGTTGGTTTGTGTGTTAAGTGATTTCTGATAATCAATTACTTGAGCAGTGGATCCCTGAGCTTCAACATTTTGCTCCTGGCGTCCCTGTCGTTCTTGCTGGAACCAAACTTGGTATGATGCTTTCAATTATCAAGTTAAATGTTCCTTTTTGACCCGTTATCGGATCCAGCCATTTTGTCACATTTGACGTCACATATGATTTCTTGTTTCTTTAGATCTTCGTGAGGATAAACGTTACTTAGCTGACCATCCCGGACTAGTACCCGTGACCACTGCACAGGTAGGTCTTCTGCTGCTTTTGCTCCTTGATTTGTAGATATAAAAATAACATTGACCAATTTACTTGGAACTGGATCTATACGGCCATACGGGTTGTGTTTTTTTTCTCAAACGGGTCAAATACAAACATTTAGCTATGGGAACGGGTCAGAGGTTCTAACTTATACCTCATAAATCATTGCATTCAAAGATTCAGATTGTTATAATAATACTATTGTTTTTGTAATCATAGGTATGCAATAATGATTTATAAAAAAAAAATGGACAAAATGACTCATATCAACCCGTTTGACCCGCCATCTTGTCACCTCTACCAATTAGTATTCAAGTTTTGGATGTTGATTAACAATGTGATTAGGGAGAGGAGCTACGAAAACAGATGGGTGCGGCATATTACATTGAATGCAGCTCTAAAAACTCAACAGGTGTGAATTAATCTGATCAGTTATGTTATTTCAGTGATTAGTTTATTAATTCTTTGATCAAATCTGTTGATGACAGAATGTAAAAGCAGTTTTTGATGCTGCAATTAGGGTGGTTATCAAACCACAACAACCACCGAAAGAGAAGAAGAAAAAGCAACCTCAAGGATGTTTTGCGTTAGTTTCTTCGTCTTTTACCTGCTAATTTCATCATAATTTTCCACACGTAAACAGCTCGATTTGAGTTATTTTTTAGGTGATTTGAGTAAAATTTAAATCTTCTTAAATAAAAAGCATACACATGAAAAAGACATAGATATTAACAAGCAAATTACTAGTGGCGGATCTAGAAATGAATTTCAGTAGTAACGTTTTTCATTTTTTTCATTTTAGTAGCAACGTTTTCCAAATTTCGTAAAAAAAAACAAACAAATTTTCCACTAATTTTCCACTACGCGCGCGAAGTTGAGCAACAACGGACGCAGCACCTAGTTATACACTTGGTCCGCCCCTGCAAATTACTAAAGCATATTTACAATTTTATGTTGATTTTTGATTTGCTGTTACTAGAACTAGAAGGTAACTAACTAGTTTTGATTATGGGATTGCAGGAACTTGCTTTGCACAAGGAAACTCACTTGCCTGGGATAAAACAGACACTGGATTTGTTCGTATTGAGTTCGAGTGTAACTTAACGTTCAAACCTTTGATAGAATCGGCTGCTATTGTTAGTAAATAGGCAAGCAGAGAAAGTATATTTGTTGAAATATATACGTTTCGATATATGCGTGTTTTAACTATAATCATTTTGTAACATATTGATAGATACTTGTAATTCAGTTCCTAAGTATTTGTTTGTTAGAGCTCTGAAAACATCATATAATTAAACATGCTGCATAAATGTTTATTTAGACGTAATATGTTTTAGATGTTTGTGTGTAATGTTACTATTTTTCTTGAAACAATAATCATTGACCACCTTTATCAACAACATTTTAAACAGTCGATACGCACTTTAATATAGCAAGTTTGCTGGATGCTTTTTAGTGTTATTCTAAGCCGCGGTGTGGGCTGGCAGATCATTATCACTTCTTTCAATCGTCGTATTTGTTATTGGAATGGTAATATTTAGGAAAAACAAGATCTGTTACACTTGCGGAGGTCAAAAGTTGTGTATATGACTCGCGACATGTCCAAACATTTGTTCTTTTTGTAGGGAACTGGAATATCGGTGTCTCGTTTGCAGTTTTCTTTGGCCTTACCCCTTTTATGTTAAATGTTTCATGTTATTTTGATATCATTTTCTATTTAGTTTGACCCGACCCATCCTCTCCACTGAACTTCAGTATCTATCTGAGCCAAAAGGCTACAGTATGCTTTTAATTGCAATTTCTAACTGTATGTTTGACTAGTAGACGTTTTGGGCATCAGTTCTGCAATCTGAACAATAACATGGTTTTCAATCTTTATGGGCTTATTAGTGCCTCAATAGTTCAGTAAGTATGAAGCTATACATAATTACGGCCCAGTCCACACATCTGCAAGATGGGTATGAATAGAGTATCATTAAATGGAAAATATCACATAAGTTTTATACTTTTACATTGGAGACGGAGTTCAAGAAGGTTGCTAAGCACGAAACAGTCTGTTCCAAGAATCAACATGTGTTTGTGCCTTTTGCATTCGATACATTTGGATCCCTTACCCCCGGGGCAATCCGTTTTTTGGATCGAGTGCGAAATGTCGTCCACAGTAAATCCCCGGCCTCAAGGAACCAAGGGTTTGTTTTTAGCAGGATATGTTTTGCAATTCAAAAGAGGGTAGTGGCGCAACTTGTTATCCGTCTACCTGCCATCCTCATGTAATTTGTTATGATTCCCTATTAATGAAATACCAACAAGTCTGGATTGGTTGGTAAAAAAAATTGAACACAATGTCTATAACTAAATGCAAATTAATATTAAAATTATTGAAAAAATAATATAAAACTGGGACACATACTATACAAACCACCAAAAACGGGTCATTGTTGGATTACTAAAGATTTAAGGAAATCTGTATCAATATTGGACTTGGAAGTTTCATAAGATTGACCTCGTCCTCAAAGGTCAAATGATACCTTTATTTTGGTTTCCTGTAACGGAACATGTAGGATATCCTTATGAACTTCAGTTTAACAAGTCTGTTTAGATGACCATGGTTAGACTATAAATTAATAAAATCATCCAAAATTAATCAATGCTGTATTTTTAAATTTGTAACCATTTCCATATCAATTGTAGACATAGATATTCATAGCTTTGACCTCAAAAAGTCAAATTATACTTTATCTTGTCTTTATGGAATTGAAGATGTAGCATTTCCTTTGAACTTTAGTTTGTGGGAGATCCATTGAAGTATTTGACTCCACTTCCCCAACTGGTACAATTTAAGTCTTTTCCGATTGCCTTTAACCGTGCAATCTTGACTTTTGAGGTCAAATTAATTCATAACATTTTCAATATTTACCGATAAATCCTTCATATTTTAGTATAGTGCGGTAAGAAAAACTTGTATTTCACAAGCAATTATGTGTTGTGGTGCATGCGAATAGTGAAAAAAGAAAGTGTGTCAGATGGACACAAAAACCGCGACTCCTTCTATTCAATCAAACGAATTACTTACAAAGAAATGGACAAATAAAAACAATAATTTGGACCCCTATTTATAGTTTTACTAAACTTTCCCTCCAAGAAAATGAAACCTTCCTAAACCTATTACAACTCAATTAATAAAATAAATCAATTTCAACTTTCAACTCATACATGTTTTAGTATTAACTTTCAACATGTTGTGGCGTATGTGAAATGTGAAAGTGGTAGTGGGTTAAGGTGGCTTTAAATGATTGGTTTATATATTAATTAACAAATAAATAAAACACAACTATCGCCCTATGCCCATGGCGCCCAAGTTTCGAGCCCCCTGTGTAATGGTGTGTGGGCGCTAATATTGCTTATGTGGTAGGGGGATGTTGCCCACAACCACAAGGCAACAACACATAACCTAGCTTTAGAATGGACTGATGGAAGTTATCTGATGGAAGTTATTAGTAGCCTATAACACATAGTTAGCCATTTTTTTTTTGAACGGCGATCACTTTATAGCTGAATATAAAGAGCCAGCAAGAAGCTGGAAATACAAACGACCAAAACAAAATTACACGAAACGAGCTACATCAAAATTGACCCAATCGGTCCAATCTAGAGATCGCATTTTTGCACGATGAATCGCCCACATGTACGCATCTTCTTTGATAAGATCCACCGTGATTTGCACCGGGATGAACTTCCGCTCAAAAAAATGGAATATGGAATTATTAATTGCATCTAGAACTAGAAAAGAGGTAGTCAATGGCAATGCATGAGCACGAGCATGGGCATGTTAGTAATGCACTCGATGAGTCTAGAAAGCAACAAATCCAGCATTTAAGTCTTAAAGGCTAGCTATTATTGCACATAATTCTTCCAAAAAGAAAAAGGTCCAAGTGGAATTTGAGCTGGGATTTCACTCTTTAATCACGATTAACTTAAGCGTGTCATTAAAAAATTAGATCAATAATTGTATTATTTAAATATCTTTATTTCGTAATATCACTTCCCTTTGCCATTAGTTTAGAAGTCAACAACTGGTCAAGTGCTCATGCCTTTCAAAACCTTATATGCATAGGTGGAAAGTTAACTCAATCATCACTAGTCTTTTGTAGATAGACCATGACAAAGTAATTACAACATTCTCTTCTTTTAAATATAAAAATAATATAACTTTATTTTGTTTGTTTTGATAAATATGGGGAGCACGCAGTTCATTGCAAATAGCTTCCCGGTTTTAAATACTGGCATGACTGGGTGAGAAACGTTTTGTGGGATATCTTGAGAAGAGCTAGGTGATCATTTCTAGTTAGTTCACAAGCAATATGCAACGATGTATCATGTATGCCCTTGTATAGTTCATACGGACCAATAGGTCAGCCGATCTAAGGTTTTAGGGTTACTTAATTTCTATCTTTATCACTTGTATTTCAATCCTTGAAATTAAGAAATTAAATGAAAATATACAACCTTTTATGATATCGAAGGTAAAAATCTATAACACAAATGAATATTGTCGCAAGGGGTGTTTGGGTATGATATTCATGGTGTCACTTTGCTTATAATAGTATCCACATCAAACCTTAAAAATATTTTGGCCTAAAAAAGCAAAGACACATGTGATTTTGGTCACCAAACAAATGAAACGAGGGTCTGAGTGAAGAACACAAACACATGGAGGGCACTGAAATATAGGTCAAAGCCCCTGAAAGGATTACATGAAACCCATTGGCACTCTTTCTGGATTATGGTCCTCCACATAGGAACACATGTGATAACAATGGAACTTTTAGTGGGTATTTGTCTGCTTACCATAATAATATATATAAATATAAAATACTAGTAGGTATCCGTACGTTACAGCGGGATTTTGTATGTAAGATTTTTTTTTATTTGTGCATGTCGTTGTCGTCGATGCTTCCAACTTGGATCACGTGATACCATAAACAAAAAAAGATTTGATCTTAACATTTAATGTTTAATAACAAACGTACAATTTAAATAAAAACCAAACCAAACACAAAGAGACATATACATAAACCATAGATGTTAACCTAATCGAAACCACTTACCAAAAATGATGACTATAAATCAAGCATTGTGTGTTCGCTAAACCAAGTCGGTGTATTCTTGGTTCACAATTATACACACTTAAATGGCCGATTTGAACAAACTTCGATTTCAAAAAAAACTAATTACGCGATTAAATGTGATTTTCTATAGTTGAAGAGAATTGAATGGCTGATTGAAAGAGACGTGAAACCTTTATGGGTAAAACAAAGAACGCTCGAACAAACAGGAGGATCATGGGCAATAAGGAAGAAAACAGAAAAGAACAAGGATTTAAACATAGACCTTTCATACGCCGTCTTAAAATGTGTGTTAAATTACCTTTGTGGTCATCATATTTGCTTAATAATGTATTACACACACACACATATGTGTGTGTGTGTGTGTAGGGTAAAGTTAGTGTACAAATGCCATATTTTGTGAGAAGCATGAGAATGATTAATAATTGATATGGAGGCATCATTAATCGGAATTAATGATGATATTTTGGATTGTTTTGGCTAGAAAAACAACAAACATAACAATTAAAGACACAAAGCAATGTATTATAGGCTTAAAACTTAAGACACCATGCCAAGAAAGTTAAGTAGTGTGTTTTAAGTATTAAGTTGTCTGTTTTAGTTGTGCTTTAAGTTTCATAGCTATAATACATTGCATTGTGTTTTAAATTGTTGCGTTTGGTGTTTTTCTAGCTAAAACAGCTCAAAACATCATCGCTAAATCTAAACAACGATGCCAACATGTCATTTCTTAACCATTCTCACATTTCTCACGAGATATAGCATTTGTACACACTATGATTTGAAACCATTTACAATTTACGGATGCTAATCTAATCGAAACTACTTACCAGAACATAATGATGACCATAAATTAAACGTTGTGTGTTCGCTAAAGCTAGTCGATGTCGTCTTGTAATCACCATTAAATACAATGATATTATTGGTGATCCAAGAAAAATGTATCCACTAGTAACGTATTTATCGGTCTGATTACTGCAGCAGCGCATAAAACTACAAATCCTCTTTAAACTTGCAACACAAAATGAATAGTTTACGTACTTTGTTTGCAACTTTGACATGTGTTATAACATATTTGAGCGGTTAATTTTTGTTTTAAACATTACAAGTCTGCAACCTAGGGGAGTGTGTAGGATCGAATTCTATCAAATCACAACGATATATAAACCTTGGGTGCGGAATCCCCTCAGGTTTAGCAAAATGATGTAAAACTATGAAATAATGCACACGATATCAATCAGCATGCTTATCTTAGTCATTAATGTCAAATATAACAATTACAGACTCGATTAAGATAAAATAAGCAATCTAGGGTTTTTGAACAGAGTATTGGCGCTAAACTTTCACAGACCAACTAAAAAATCTCTCTAAAATGGCTACCCAACTCACCTATATATAAAGAATGCTCATTCGCACAAACGTTCGTGCAAATGAAGTCATTCGTACTAAACTTGATACGAATGAGTCTTTTAACTACTCATTCGCGTAAACGATCCAAACTACATATACTTCATCAATTACATGATTTCAACCACGACTATCTACGACTCGACTAATCCGAAAGCAACAGACACATATGAATATGTATCTACAGAGTGTTCAAATAAGAACCAAGAAATATATTAACAATGGGGAATCATATAATATTGTATTATATCTATATATATATATAATATGTTTGACTTTCTCGAATTATATGTATACAATATATAATACATTTTACAAGGATACAACCAGGGGCGGATCTAGCATGTAACTAGGGGTTGCCCGGGCTACCCCTCAACTTTGTCGGCGAAGTAAAAAATTAGCGTAAAGTTTTTTTTCTTCGTGTACCATATATCTCTAACCAAATATTAGGATACCCCTGAAATTTTCTTCTAGATCCGCCATTGGATACAACCCTAGAGTAATGGTAAATTAGTCTTTCAAGCACTTTTACATTTTAATACCACAACTTTACTAAACTTTTGTTTCTTTAAATAGTAGTTACAATTTTCCTCCTTATTTTAAGCCAACTACCCTGCAATTTAATAACGACCATATATTTTTAATAGGTTAATATTTTTCAAAAAAAAATACATCTTAAAAACAAGGTTTTTATTCTATTTAATTTGAGTATAGTATTTATATCATTTTTAGTTTAGAAAAATTGGTGTGTTACTTGATTAACAATATCTAAGAGTGAGCAATAATTGAAAACAAACGAAACCTAAAAAGACGAAAGCAAACCAAATCAATTGAAAACTGAATTAACTTAAAATCGGTTATTGGATTTTTTATACCCTTAGTTAACTGAGATTAACCAAACAATTCATACATTCATATATTCTTAACCTCTCTACCATGAATTTATACCCATATTTCATGTATTTCTAAGCAAAAATTTTACCCAATGTTTGGTTTGGGTTATTAACAAATATTAATTGAACCAAACTAAAAACCCACAATGTTACAAAATAAACTAAACCAATTAACCGATTGGTTAATAAGATCGATTAACCGTTGACTTTGCTTTTAGTTGAGACTAATAACCAAGCAAAACCGAACCATGTACACTTTTAAAAGTGTTTGTGTTCCTCGTCATATCACATGAACACCCTTCTGGTTGCTATGAATATGGTACACCTAAGAGTTCTCTAACCTCCATTTTCTCTCCTCACTATCTCTTATTATATTTATGCATAATGAATGTACATGTTCATTATGTACCATAAAAAATATTAAAAAAAATGTTATAATGATTTTGAAAAATGTATGTTCTCGTAACCTCATGGGAAAGCTTAGGAATCATGAAATAATTTGACACATATGACACTAAAGCTAAGTACAAGGTCTCATATTCCACAAAATAATAAATATGAATTTATGTTATTTTTTCGAAAGGCAATATGAATTATGTAATTAGATAAATAAAAAACAATGAACTTTTTTCATGGGAACAGTCAACAATTACTACAACTCGTCAAATCGAGGGTTAATTTGCAGATAGTATAGAAAAAAAATTAATTATTTAACGACAATATTTCGACACTTGCTAAAATATATTAACATTGATGATTAACTTTGGAGACCCCAAAGTAAATGTTTCTATTTTAGGAAACCACGTCTTACACAAATAATTCCCGCATGGCTTTTTGTTTACTTGTGAATATAGGTCACATTATTTTCGGTATATATGTTTTATATATATATCACATTCGCATCTTATTTTGTCTGTATAGTTTTTTTTATTAATTGTATTGGTGATTTGTATGAGCTTAGTTTAGTGTAGTGTAGTGTTTTGTTGTAGTGTACAACCATATGATACAAATGCAACATGTGATCTCAACTGCTTATCGCCATTTCAGTCTGTCACAATCTCAAATCATCGTTCATACAAATAATACGACGACAAGTTCATGATGAAAAGAATAACTAAGTATTCTATACCACACATCAACAAACAATGATGATAAGTTTGCAATAAACAGAATAACCAAATGTTTGTCAACCTAGTGTCCTTAGACTACTAGGTGTGGAGAGGGGTGGCATTTTCATGATGGGCCGCCACGTAGGCGCCACGTAGGAGTGGGGGGAAAGGCATTCTCATGATGGGCCTCCAAAGGGGTGGTATGCACTATGATGACGGGCCTCCTAATTGGTCAGAATTATTAAAAATAATTAAAAAAACAATTACAAAAACAATAAATAGGGCCGGCTTCAACGGCAACCAAATGCCTCTAGTGCCGCCCCTCCACCTATGCCGCCCCTGGGGGGTGGTGTAGAGAGGCCCGCAACTCAATGATGCCCCTATGCCGCCCCCATATACCCTCTAGTCTAAGTGTTACTCTTTGACAATCTAATAGTAAGAGATAACAACACCAAGCACATATATCTGGCGCCTATGAGTTCACAATGTAAATCACCAAATGCAATTGTGAGCAAAACATGTTTCTAAAATATGTATTTCAAAGCACATTTCGTATGTGGCTATGTTTTACAGAACACATGGAACTCACATTTGTGTTTCACAGTTCAAATCTATTCAATCAACTCGACCTTTAACCAAAGCTCGATAACCAATTAATATTGATGTTATATTGATATGTTTTTATAACTATTTACAAAAACAAAGGCGCGCTAATAACAAACGAATTCCCTAACCCGAAAATTGTGTAATGGTAATCCAAAAAAAAAAAAAATCAAATACTTGTACTCTAAAATACCTAACGCTAATTAATAATTTAGAATGAAATGCAGATCTCTGCAAACATAAAAGATAGTTCCCTAATAAAATAAAAGTAAATTTAAAAAAAAATCTAGAAAAACTGGAAATAAAAACTAACGTTTTTAGCAACAATTAATCATCTAGCAATTGTAACAATTTTAGGGTACATTCAAATACGTGTATTCGGTATTATCTAGATTAACTTGATCGGGCTATTACACAATCCGCATATCCATTTATCTTCTCGCCTCAACTAATTTAGACACATGTGGTTTTAGATCATACATTCAGCTATGTATATCAACACGTCAATGCCATCACGGCGTCCTCCTCTACGTTCCATACCCATGGCTTAGACTTTTTTTATAAGTACATGTGTATTTTGTCAAATAATTTCAATATATAATAGTTTAGAGTAACATGTACGTACACACTATATATATAAATGTGAAAAATATCAACATCCGTATCTTCATGACTTTTCTTCTTGTCTTGTATTTGGATTTTTCACTTTCCAATATTCCCTTTAGGAAAAGCGAAAAGAAAAAAAGGGAATCAAATCAAGCTTTCGATTGGCTTCCTTTTCCTGTTGGTTAAGTAAGTAAGGAGCAGCAATCAATTTATAAATCGCAAACCAACAACATCACACGTTCGCAGGTTATTTCCCTCTTTTAACGTTTCTCTAACTAAATCCAGACATTAGAGTGGTTGGTGGGGTTATATATATACGGGCGGATATAAAGCAAGTGTCGTTAACTCTCAACTTTTCCGGCGTAGTGCAATTTTATTTAATCTTTTTTATGTTTTTCGTATTACGTTACCCTTGAATTTATATAACGCTACCCCTCAATTTCTTTTGAAAACCAAAAACTCTTATAATTTTATTAATAGCCCAACAAGAAAAAAAAGATAGAATACAGAAGCACAAAAATACATAACTCATTCACCCATTTTATTTATAATGTATAAGATTGAAGACTATAAGACTTAAGCTTAATTATTTGGTTAGAGTTTGAATGGGGAAAAACTAGGAGTGCAAACAATCCGAATGTATAAGATTGAAGACTATAAGACTTAAGCTTAATTATTTGGTTAGAGTTTGAATGGGGAAAAACTAGGAGTGCAAACAATCCGAGCTTGAGCCTGGTCGCCTAGGCTCGACCAGACTCAAGCTCGTTTAACTTATGAAAGCCCGAGCTATATAGGCTCGATTCGAGCTTTGTTCTTAAAACTCAAGCTCAGCTCGTAGGTAGCCTTTTCAAGCTCGAGATCGGCTCGTTTATTATTTAAATTGAATTAATTATAATAATTATTTATATATAATTTATTATTTTTCATAATTGTATAAACTAGATAGATCCCTGCGCGTTTCCGGGCATTGACGGACTTGTTCGCCGTATTGTTTAGGTACAACATAGCATCGCAAAACACAATTTTCACCACTTTCTTTGCTCTTTCGTTATAGCCCCGGCCTACCTAATACCTATACTCATTTAAAAAAAATTATGTTTTTTATACTTAACATTAAATATGGTTGTTGAAATGAAAAAAAAGATGCAACTTGCTAGGATCGAACTTGAAACCTTCTATTTAACAAAATGGACCTCAAACCACTACACCACCAACACAATTGATGTTTAAATATGAAACCAATTGTATTTGTCATTAATGGGGTGTTTGGGATTGATTATTCAAAACAGATTATGCGTTTTGGAAAAGCATGGGTGGAGCTGCTTATAGATTATTGCGTTTTGGTAACTTAAAAAACTGATTATCTGCGTTTTCAAAACGCAATCCAGACACTAAAAACTGATTATCTGCGTTTTCAAAACGCAATAATCTAAAAATCAGATTCAAAACGCAATCTCAAACACCCTCTAAGTAAAGCTGTTAAAATGAAAAAGTAAACAAAGTGTCTCACCCAAGGTTCGAACCTGGAACCTTTGGCAAGAAAACCTCACCACAAACCACTCCACCACCAACACATCTTGTGTTTTGAAATGAAACTATAGATATATATTATTTAACAAAGTTGTGAAAAAAAATATAGAATAAAGGCCACGCCCCTCTCAACCAATGAGAAGGGGTGGAAATAATGTGTCTCCCCCAAGATTCAAACCTGGGACATTGGACAATAAAACCTCACCACAAACTACTTTACCACCAACACATCTTGTGTTTTGGAATGAAACCATAGATATATATTATTTAACAAAGTTGAAAAAAAAACAAAAAATAAAATAAAATAAAGGTTACCGCCGCTCTCAACCAATGAGAGGCATGTGACACTATTCATCTTCTATTTGTAATAATACATAGTATAATATCTTTATTAAAATTTAAATGTATATTTAATATATTAATTAAAATTTATATAAACTGTGGGCTTGTTTAGACTTGCGAGCTGGCTCGAGCTCAATAAGCAAAAACTAAAGAGGAAAAATATTTTAGCTTTGTGCTTAACTTTATTTATTATCATGGAAAATTCGCCGGCCAAGGTTCGTGGGAAAACCAAGTGTGTTAAATGACTTAACCGTCTGATATTACTGATAGGTCCGATGGTTTCACCGAGTGATTAGCTAGCTACATGAATTTCACTGACGAATTAATACATGGAGATTATGGATGGCATTATCTTTAGCGGATTATCGACATAGTTTTCGCCACTAAACTATTGATGGTTACGGTTAAAATTTCTCTTTGATCGTCTTTCAAATACTGATCTCCTCATGGGGTTCTCTTGTGGTTGGACTCGCTATCTACTACTAACAAAAGAGAGTTGATTTGCAATTTTGACGGTATGGTGGGTAATCTAGAGATTTTGGAATGATATCGAGTTTTCACAATATGCAAGGAAGCAAGAGTCGAACTTTGATTTTATTCTTAATTACACGTTTTAGTAGTTCGATAATACGAATAGAAAAATTCATGTTTATTGGCCATCAAAGAGGAATACAATAAAAATAAATCGGTTAGTAGCAATTAGCCAATTAATGTTAACTAGTGGTAATCGAGGCGGCGCGTTGCGCCTAGGTTAAACCGGTATCTAATTCTGTGTATGTAATGCACAACAGTGGAATGACGACGCAATTTCTTTTAGTATTACAACAGCCTTTCTTTTAATTTTCTAGTGTCTGTTACTGGTGTATACGTTGCAAGAATATTGGCTTTCGGATCTGATGTAGCGAACCAATAATTAACGGAGTTGAATAGTAACTTGCCGGCATTGAATAGTTACTTGACGGGGGTGGATAGTAGTTGACAGACTTGAGTTTAGTTGAGTAGTAACATGGCAGAAGTGAGTAGCACCCTAACGGAGTTGAGTAAAGAAAAAAAAAAGTTAAATAGTAAACCTATTGGATGAAAAAACGGAGTTGCGGGAAAAAAATAAATTAAAAGAACAGAGTAAATAGCAACTTGACGGAATTCAATAGTAACGCGTTAAGCTAACGGAGTTGAATAGTAGCCTAACGGAGTTGAGTAGTAACCAAACGGCGTTGAGTGGAATTGAATAGTAACTTGACGGCATTGAATAGTAAATTGACGGAGTTGGATAGTAGTTGACGGAGTTAAGTTGACTTGAGTTGTACCACGACGGAATTGAGTAAAGAAATTTAAAAAAAACATAGCTAAATAGTAACTTAACAGAGAAAAAAACGAAGTTGCGGATTTTTTTTTAAAAAAACCAGAGTAAATAGTACTTGACGGAGTTAAATACTTAACGCAGTTGAATAGTAACTCCGTTACGCTAACGGAGTTGAACAGTAGCCTAACGGAGTTGAGTAGTAACCTAACGGCGTTGAGTGGAGTTGAGTAGTAACTTGACGGCCTTGAATACTAACTTTACGGAGTTGGATAGTAGTTGACGTAGTTGAGTTGAGTAGTAACATGACGGAATTGAGTAGTAGCCTAATAGAGTTGAGTAAAGAAAAAAAAATAGAGCTAAATAGTAACTTAACGGAGAAAAAAAACGGATTTAGGAAAAAAAATTAAAACGGAGTTGAGTTGAGTAGTAACATGACGGAATTGAGTAGTAGCCTAACATAGTTGAGTAAAGAAAAAAAAAATAGAGCTAAATAGTATGTTAACGGAGAAAAAAAACGGATTTAGGAATTTTTTTTTTTAAAAAAAGCAGAGTAAATAGTAACTTGACGGAGTTGAATAGTAACCTAACGGAGTTGAATAGTAACCTAACGGAGTTGAATAGTAACTCCGTTAAGCTAAATAGCAACTTAACTGAATTAAATAGTAACTTAACGGAGTTGAATAGTAACCCCGTTAACACTATTCATGAAAGTTTCTAAACTAAGAGTTGAGTAAAGAAAAAAAATAGAGCTAAATAGTAACTTAACGGAGAAAAAAAAACGGATTTAGGAAAAAAAAATTAAAACGGAGTTGAGTTGAGTAGTAACATGACGGAATTGAGTAGTAGCCTAACATAGTTGAGTAAAGAAAAAAAAATAGAGCTAAATAGTATGTTAACGGAGAAAAAAAACGGATTTAGGAATTTTTTTTTTAAAAAAAGCAGAGTAAATAGTAACTTGACGGAGTTGAATAGTAACCTAACGGAGTTGAATAGTAACTCCGTTAAGCTAAATAGCAACTTAACTGAATTTAAATAGTAACTTAACGGAGTTGAATAGTAACCCCGTTAACACTATTCATGAAAGTTTCTAAACTAACATATAGGTAATTGGACGCAGACATTGCATTAGATCAAAAATTAGTTTGTTATTTCCAATGTGTTTCTTTTCTATCTTTGTGCTAGCTTTCATTTATACGTTTTCAGTCGTTAAAAATAAATAAAATCAAAGCATGAGGCTTGTGATGTTATTTTTGGCCGTTGCCAATGATCTCCAACCCAGCTGGTTTGAGATGGGAAGATTTACCTCCTTGGAGGGTTTTTGCCCGGGTTTGGTCTCATGTTCGATTCCCACGTTCCACCGAAAAAATAACCATTGGGTTTGAAAGGAGAAACCCGTGTGGTTCCTATGGGATTCGATCTTGGGCAGTGGTCGCTTTGCAACACAGGATTTACCGCTGAAACACTACTCTTCAAAAAAATGTTATTTTTGGCCGTTAGATTTTATATTTGATTTTAATGAAAGGATTAATTTGAAAATGAGTTATGGCTTTACTTTAGTTAGCTAATTTAGGGGAATATAATAAATATTAAATAAAGCATTTTTTATTTAAACTTATTCTTTCTGATTTTTCAGATTCAGTTTAAGGGAATTTGTATTTGCTTGGTAAATCTAGAATAATATAGATTTAAATTATTAAAATCAGATCAAAGAAGAAAATAATTTGCAGGAAAATAATTATTAAAAGGTTAGTGGCCACCATGGAATGTCGTTCGTCCGGTTAGAAGACACAAAAACCAAAATAGTTGTTTCTTGGATCCTTTATGTTTTTCTCCCAACAATAGTATTGGTTGTTAGACAAATCAATTCTCTTGTTTTCTTATACCATACATGAATTTTGAAATGGAGTTTAAATATGCAAAATGATTTTATTTAAGGGTGACACGCACAAATTTAGAGATTTAGTTTATTAATTCTTATTTAACTTTTTTTAGTTTAACATGTCACTTAATTATTTCCTTTTCACCTATCTTATTATTGATTTTTAGATTAATAAAATAAGTTTGACGGCCGGGTTCAATCCTCGCGGGCGGTATCTGGAGGACACAATAAGAAATGATGGATGACTCCTGACCTATGGTCACGAGTTTGAGCCCTGATCTTGCCCGGGTTTTACCAATTCTCCACAGCGGGTCTTCGAACGGGTGGGGGATCGGGTTTTCCCCGGTTCAAAAACTGTGACAACGGTAAACTTTCTCTTCGTTTCTTTCTTTTCGTCTCTTTCCTTTTTGGCTTCGTGCAATTTTCGTAACGAAAATTCTTTCAACAGGGGGATGATGTGACACCCGGTATATTTGACTTAACATTTTACAAACTTATAAGTCTACCCTAGCGAGAAACATTTTTATTAACATACTTAACTGGGTCAGTTGAGTCGGGTTACCTTACATATTGTCCAGGGTTCAATGATCTAGAGGATCATTGGTGTTATTTTATATACACGCGAGTCTTGAGTCCCGTTGTTGGTGAATTAGATAAGTTAGATTAAGTGTTACACGTAGATTGATTCGTATATGTTATATAATATGCAAATACGTGTTTTAACGGTGTTTGAATGATTAAACATGATTGATGATTCTATATGATTAACATATGTTAGGATTGCATGTTCGTGTGTTAGGATGCGTTATAATGCGTTAAAACAACAAAAACTGGAAAATCTGGAAAATACCAAGTCTGGTTCGATCTTAAGGGGGGTCGAACCAGATCATGAGTTTGTTAAAAATTCCATTCGACCTCATTATAGCCTCATTCGACCCCTGCATAGGGTCGAACCAGACAATACTATAAATACCATACTTTGTCATTTTCATCATTTCACAAACCCTAAACGACTCTAAAACACTCTCTTTAACCTTTAATCACTGGGAAGGAGTTTTTGATCTCGTTTTTCATAATATAACCTACAAACATCTCCTATATCATAAACAAGAGAAGATCTAATGTGTGTTCTTGATCTAAAATCCATTTTAAGCATTTTTTATTCGTTTTTATTAAACCCCAAAGGTCCAGATCTGTTTTAGTATAGTTTTTATGATTAAAAACCTTTCTAATACCTTTCTAAACAAAACCCTATCATAAAACATGAGTTTCCACACAATTTAATATATGTTAATGATGTTTTAGGTTGTGTTATGTGTTGTTTGATGATTGTATGATGTTTGGATGTTATAGAACCGTTCTAGGACTGTTATTGATGATGGGTTTTGATTATCTTAGGTTATGGAATGTTGGATGTTGATGTTTTGCTCATTTTGGGGATTTTGTTAGATCTAGGGTTTTGATTCTTGATATTATTGTTAATGAAATGATTGGGGGTTTTCATACATTTGATAATCTGAGCAAATTGGGGGTGATTATTGAATGATTTCATACAATTTCCAAATCGGGTAAAGTTTTCATGCATGATGTGACATTTCCATAATTTTGCCATTTTGGGTAAACATTAAAACAGACTGATTTTGGAGTAAAATTAGTAGGGTTTTGTGGGGATATGTTATTCATACTTGACTGCTGAGTTTCATGATGTTTCGTGATGTTTTCGGACTGTTTTGATGCGATTTGATGCGTTTTTGAACAACTTCAGCAGGCTGGGTCGAACCAGAGTCTCATTCGACCTGTCGTGGGGTCGAAGAGCGCAAATGTCGATAAACTAAATTTTGCCACACACTTAGTTTAACTGATGGATGAGCGTGTATGCTAACTTTAGGGGTAATAAGCTTTGAAATAAACGTGTTGTTATTGGTTTTGAGTTTGGAAATTGATATATCCCTTACACACAACCAATGTAAATATATAAGAGATTAAAGATACATAGTAAAGAAAAGATATGATTAACAATAGTATATAAAAAGTTTAATTATAAGTAAATTTCAAAAAGAAATTGTAACACTCTAAAAGTGGTGGCTTTAAACAATCTCCTTGAAAGTTTATAGGAGGCAATGATTTTAATGGATACAAGCTAACAGAACTACTACTATTACTACATGCAATTGTCTCCAAATTTCCAATTATTGGATTTTGTTTTTTGCAAAAAATGCAAATATAACTATTTAAGGTACATAACTTTCACTTATTGGAATTGATAGGGAAATTAGTTGTGTCAAATCTTTGTTGGTATGTTTTGGTGAGATAACCCGCATCAAGCAGACCAAAAGCATGAAATCCTCATCATCACACCCTCCACTTTTATTATCAAAGAGCTACGCACCCTTCAATCATTGTGGTTTCTTATAACAATATACAATCACGACTTTATAAATTTATGTAAGTAAAAATTGAAACAAGTATCTGGTAAAAGGAGTCATTCAGGGGCTATCGTTTAAGAGAAAGTTATAAAGGAGTCATTCAAGGGCTACTAGCAAGTTTGCCGACTAAGCTGGTATTTGACTAATTTGGTAATTTTGTATTGTCAAATATTTATTTTTGTAATTTTCTTAACATTTAATTTGCATAACTTTGTGATATATAATTTAAAAGTCAAGTGAGGTTTCCTTCTTATGTGTTTTTTTTTTTTATAATTGGGAATTGGATTTTAATAATCTAAATTTTGCCTCGTTAGCCACAATAATCTGTACTTAGGAAATTCCAAACAACAGTTTCAATTTTCAAAGTATTTACTACAATTTTCAAAATTGAAAAAGTTTGAAAGTGAAAAAGATCGTTGAAGGAAAAATTGTTTGAAAGTTGAGACTATTGCGAGGAATTTCTTAAGTACAAATTATTATCAAACAATGAGACAAAGTTTATATTATCTAAATCCAATTCCCCCTTAATAATTATATGTCTTACCTTACGGTAATTTATGATGAACTTTAGAAAAAAGAAATTAACATCAAATTGTTTCTCAAATCTATCTAATAATTAAACTCAGATTATATAAATTAATCGACACAGAAAAAGTGAGACTTGTATGTATGATGAATGGGGGAGAGAGTCCAAAAAATATCAAGGGTGGAAGAATATTCTTCTATCATGCATAGTGTGATCCAACCCAAAGGGAAAGTATACAAGCACCTAACTCCTTCACAGCCTCTTTTGTTATGTTTTTTTTAACGACTAATTTCTTCTCTCATTTTTATACCATTTTATTACATTTTTTTTGTCTCTTATGAGGCTTGAACTCTAAACCTCCCTTTTAAAATCTAAAACACCTTTATCACCACACCATGGAATCCCTCACTCCTTTTGTTATGTGGGGTGAGAATTACAAATTTTTATTTTAAGTTTAGGATTTGTCTTAAATGTGTGTTTATTAAACTAGTCAGGTGCCCGCGCGTTACGGCGGGAAACAACATTTTGTTAGTATGTGCGTTGTGTGTTGTACTTTTAAGCAATTATACTATAAAACTTAGCTTTGAGAGGTCAATAAGAAATGTGTTATAATATAGTATAGATGATTTTGGTTTATTTTCGTTTCGGTTATTACTTAACCATATCATTTTTAAATTAAATAAACTATAGCAATACTATACTCAAATTAAAGAGAAAAAACTGTTCGTTTATACAGTATAATAATATTAGGAAAATATGAACGTATAAAAAAATTATGGACGTTTAAAAATCGTGAGGGTAGTTGGTTAAAATAAGGGTGAAAAGTGTAATTGTTATTTAAATAAAAAAAAGTTGAGTAAAGTTGAGGGGAAAAAATGTGTAAGTATTGTATAAAAGGACAAATTTGCCCTAAAAAAAAAGTAGTTAAGATATGTGTTGTACTCTAAGGAATCATGCATGTAAAACTTAAATTTTAAGAGGTCTTTGTGAAATGTATTACAAGATAGTATAGATTATCAAAAAATATTTGTATACTGGTATTTTAAATAAGTTTCTAAAACATTTGTAAATATATGGTATCAATAATCAATACATAATGCATGTGATCACACGGTTTAAGCATATGTAGGCCTACGCCAATTATCTTGATGCTAACTTGCTAAGTAGTAAATATTCTTGGTAACATATGATTTTACTAGCTTTTATCCCGGGAGCGTTCCGGAGTTGAAAAATATAACAATTCTAATAATACTAATACTAATAGCTATAATTATTACCCTTGTAATTAAATAAATAAAAAAAATAACCTTGCTATAAGGTGA
>JAUTDX010004543.1:0-41391 GCA_030844895.1 Ambrosia x helenae
CAAAGATATGTAAAAATTTGACACATGGAAGTCTTTTGAAAAGTATTTGATGAGGTGTTTTTTGAAGTCTTTTGTTGATTAGAGTCATGTTTGAGTGAAGCATGCTTAGCAATTGCTAAACTATGATTTAGATGTTTATTGGAATGCTAGTAATGTTAATAATGGGTCAAGGATGGATCCATGAGGTCCTTAAGTCCTAAAATTAAAGTTAGGAAAATCACGCCTACTAAGTGTTTGATAAAACGCCTCAATGAAACTCGATTTCACTTGGGCATAGATAATTTGGTGAAAACATGTATTTTGGTAAAACATGAGCAAAAATGCATGTAGACAAGTAAAGACTAGGTTCTAACAACCTAAGTGATCATTCACCTCGTAGGTGCGTATACAAGAGACTTTGGATAGCCAAGTAGTCTCGGATTGAGGTAAAGAGGAAGCACGCATAAAGTAAGTCACGAGATGACTTAAATCTCAATATATTCTAATATGTTTATATGCTTAGTTAACGTTGGATTAGACATTTGAAGTGTCACAAAAGAAGCTTCATAAGGAATTCATAATTTCATAGAAAACGGCCTTAGATGAAGGTTGTCAAGATCCCAAATTTAGACTAATGGGTCAATTGGGTAAAACCGCTAGTTAGACAAGAATTCATTCAGGGGTCAATATTACGCTAATATCGATTGTTGTTAATGGCTTGAGCATATTTGTAGACTTTATGATAGTAATATCAAGCTAGTCTAGAAGCAAAGAGGCGAGAGCCAAGGTAAGTAATCACCATGACTCTCTCTCTCTCTATATATATATGTATGTATGTATGTATGTATGTATGTATGTATGTATGGATGTATGTATGTATGTATGTATGTATGTATGATGTATGTATGTATGTATGTATGTATGTATGTATGTATATGCATACCTTGAATCCATATCAATGGGGTGTCATAGGAGTTGAAATGCGATTGTGATTTCCAAGTGGCATATAATTCATAAGTGAATTTCTATCACAAAACACGGACCGGGCAAGTATGACCGAGAGAAGTGGCACATGTGACCATGGACACGAGGCATTGCCACAACGGTGAAGTGACTTGAAGGGATACACACCTTGTCAAGTCAAGGCTTGATTAGGAGTGTGGAAGACAAAACACAAATTTGGGAATCACAAGAGTTATCTTCACAAAGATCAGAAGTTGTTATATTCCAATATGTAATTGTTAGATAATTAAACTCAGTTTTTGTTGACCCTAGCATGTTAGTATGCATACATTTCAAGTGAATGGGTCAAATAGACAACTTGATAAGCTCTAGAAATCTTAGAATTTCCCCAAAAATTTATTCTTTGTTGTTCCTCTCAAGTCAAGGGTCAAAAGGAGCACAAAACCCCTAAAGAAATGCGTTAAAAACGGGCAAAAAGCAAAATTTACGAGTCGTATCTGATACCGGCGTCCCGGGACGCTGGTGTGGGCATCCCAGACGCCGGCTGGGTGTCCCAGACGCTACTCAGATTCGGCCCTGGGCATCCCAGACGCGGCTGGGCGTCCCAGACGCTGTCCCAGTGTCCTAGACGCTGGTCTAGACGCTGGCTGCTGATTTTCTTGTTTTAGTTATTTTTGAATTCTAATCAATCCTTTATCGATTAACGGGTTCTTTGGCCTTGTTTAAACCCTAGTATGAAGGTCATTGATTCGGAAGATGATTAAGCTATTCGAATAACCGAACGCATATCTCATGAAATGCTTCCGCATAATTCGTGTTTATAAACATTGTATGTAACGGGGTTTGAAACTAACTTGTGAACACATGGAACCCATAGACACTCACTTCTAACTTTCTATTTTATTTGGTTAAACCTTTGGGAATGACGTCTAAGTTAAAATGTTTGAATTTAACCCCAATATTTACTGTCTAAATCATGTGATTAAGTCACTAAACCCGTTTACTCGGGTTGGGTCTTACACATAGACCATGAAGCTAAGTCACACTACTAAGTCTTGGCTTGTCACTAGGACCAAGTATAAAGACCGTATAGACCCTAAGTGAGATTTTGATAGCCGAGGATCAAGCCACAAAGTGTGATTGTTTCCAAACACAAATGGGCCAATGTCTACACGTGGAGTTAAGGTGAGCTTACAAGTGCGTGGGTTTTTACACTCCACGGTTACACTTATAAGTCCCTCCACTTTCTATCAAAACACCCACAAGACCAAATACTAAGTGATAGTTTAATTAATTCATCAAACAAAGTTAGAGTAGAAAGAATTAAATGAAAACACAATGCACCACTCAATACTAAATATAAACTATGTAATCCATGCCAAAATAGTCTTCACCCTAGCAACACTCAATGATCCTAGCCAAGAAATGGCATTACAACGAACTCACAAGATTGGTTTTGGATGCAAACATAGTGAGGGTTGATAGGGGATTTAGAGGTGTTTGGATGATATCTAGTGGTTTCTCTCAAGACTCTCACAATCTAAGGATTTATGGAGTGATCCCAAGCTCTAAGAGCATTCTCATTAGAACCCCCAAAAATCTGGGTGACAAAACCCTATAATTTTTTTGGGGGTTGGGGGTGATTGTGAGTGAAGAAAATGAGGAATCTATAGTGTGTTGGTAAATATTGGGTTCTTTGGGGATCTTTTAGGGAAAACTGGAAAACTGTAGTTATTTTTTAATATTTGTTGAAAGTGGTTGTGAGTGGAGGAGAGAGAAAAATTAATGGGGTTTAATGTAATATGTGGTTGTGAGTGGATAGGGGATGGGGATTCTATTGTGAATGCTCTAAAGGTCCCTTACAAGACCCTAAAATATCAGAAATGTGGGAGAGAATCGGGTGGAATGGGATGGCAAAATGAGGAGTGGAGCTCTCTATTTATAGACCTCCTAGGGCCTGCAAGGCCGTGCATGGGGCTTGGCACGCCCATGCACAACAGTCCGGTACTGTCCGTTGGTACTGGAAGTCCTTCTAATTAGTTGTGTCTCCTACACGCCCATGCACATGGGCTGGCATGCTCGTGCACCGCAGTAAACTTGCCAGACTTGGTCGAATGAAGCCTTGGGGAGCACGTATCAGGTTGCACGGCCGTGCACTGGGTTCTGCACGCCCGTGCACGTTGACTTCTTCTTTGATTACTGAAAATGTTGACTGTTTGACTTTGGGCAGGTGCACGGTCGTGCATGCTCTACTGCAGTCTTCAAATTCCTTCCCATTTGTGCTTGTTTCCGCTTCGTTTGCATATTTGCCTCCAAAAACCTGCAATTAACTCAAAGGAATGATTTAGCTCTGTTTTTGCAAGGAATAAGGCATAAATACGTACAAAAGAGGGGTAAATACATGTATAAAACATGTTAAAGTGATGGCACATCATATGTCATCAAACATCTTGTGTTTAAACACCTTAATTATGTTTTTAATCATCATAACCTCAATTGTCCAGACCTGATGTAAACTTGTTATGACTAAAACATGGATTTGTGTTAAGTATTAACACGTAAATCGATGTGAATATATGTTATATGTTAGGTTTGCGCATGATTATGATTTGTGAACTTGTGGGGTTGTTAGATGTTAAATCTCTATGATAAACCTTGCATGTTTTAATCATATTCATACAAGAAAAGGGTTGTATTATGTTTATATGAGACGCTTGATTGATAATAACGCTTGTAGGACTTGTTATAGTTAAAGTTTTGACATGTTTAAAACTTGACAGAATACATAGGTTGACTTGTAGCCTTTGTAACATAATTTTAAGCTACTTATTTTGACTGTTTCTTGACATAAGCATATCGTACTTGGTCTTAGCTTTCTGGAATAGGTAAAATCATGCGATTTGGTGATCGTTTGATGTGTCAAATCTAAGCATATTTTGACCGTTTCTTGACATAAGCATATCGTACGTGATCTAAAATGATTTTTGAATTAAAACTTAGGTCAAATTTAAACGGTTGTAACTCGATTTTTATAAAGATTTAGGTCACGTAATTTGGTCAGTAGGTTGATATAAGAATAACTAGGCTTTTCCAAGTGGATTCATCCTGTTTAGATGAAAACACGATTATTGGGAATTTTACTCGTAAACTGACCTGATGTGAATGATTTCAGAACCTAGCTGTAGAAAATGATTTTTCATAATTTTTCTATATGGTTTTGTCATGAAACAAAAATAAGGACGACAATTGGACTCCTAGGAATATTCAGTAAAATTTTGGGAGTCTAATTCGTTGTGTAAGTATTTTTAATAAAATCGTTTGGTAGTGCATAATCTGCACTAAAAACGCAGATTATGACATATGTGTATATGTGCTTATTTGGAGTCTTGTATGACTTGAGTTTGACTTGAACTTGCATGTACACTTATATGAGACATAAATGCCGGGTATGACTTATGTTAAACATAATGTTCACCAATGGGTTCGTAGGGTCTACTAGTGCATGTAGTTACACTGGGTGTCATTTAAACGTTTTCACATTATTAAACATTTTAGACAAATGAGTTATGTGGTGTATTGTGTATACACATATACTCACGTAGTGACACATCTAATATGGAGTCAGTAGCACGTCCTTATTATTTACGGAGTTTGGATTTTTAGCTTGCAACCTAAGGTGAGTTTCACTATTCTTTTTCTCAAAAGCATGTGTCTCGGTTTGAGACAACTTACTTACTTTACTAGTCTGGGTTTGGGACTACTATTCTATCCCCGGTTTTGGGATACATTGATTCATGAGGTGAGTCGGGTTTTACTAGTTTCACAACTTTTGTCCTTTACGCTACGTGAACTCACAATATTTAGACCGAAATGTAAAACGAAAAATACTTAAAAGAAGAAAAGTATAGGAGAATAAGGTTGAAAGTGAAAAATATTGTGGTTACCTTGTAAAAGATGTCAAAGTTTAGGAGTTAAAAATTAAAAAAAAACTTAAAGATTAAAAATTAATAAATAAATAATACAACTCATTAAAGTTAAAAGACAAACCAATGGTTGCTTGAATAAGTTGTACACCAACCTCTTATATACCATACCACTAAACATATAACATCCACAAAGCACAACATAGAACACTCTTATGCATAAACAACTTATAAATTAATACTATATATAATTTTTTCTTATAATATAACTATTTAATAAGAGACTGAAACGGAAAAACACAATTTAAGGAGGCTAAAAGCATGTCTTGTGTCTCTTAGAGTTTCGCTCTAAGAAGAAATATTTGAATATCAATCTCATCGATTTGTTTTAATTTATTAGAATAGATAATGGATTATCGTTTTCAACTAACCGTTAAAATTATTGAAAACGTACCTCTGAGATTCTTAAAGATAGTTAGAAAATATTAGATCTATAATATTGCATTTGAAAAACAAAGGGAAAGGCCGAAAATATGATGATCAAATTCCAGTATATACGTAATTGTTCTTTCTAAATAGTTATTGAACAACGTTTTACTTGTTTACACCCTCATAGTTTTACAGGTTGCAAAAACAAGTTATCATTATTTATACGACACAACTCAAGAACCAAAACTCAGAAATCGTGTTAACACCAGTGGCGTGGGTTTTAAGGGGCAGGGGGTCTGCCCCCCCCCCCCCCCTGAATTTTTTCGCTCAAAAGTTTCCAAATTATCAAGCTTTGCCACTATCAAACACACACACACAAAAAAAAACTGACATCAATGAAAATAATCATGAATCCACATCTCCTAGTATCATCATATTTCAATTTTTAAAGTGTTTTAAACTTAAATCCACTAAGTCAGTTTGATTAAACCACGACCGCTAAAGGAGAATAAAGACAACTAAGAACATTCACAACATGTTCATCAAATTACGTGAGGGGTTCCCTCAAATCATATGAAGTGGGTGTGCATGGTTGTGAGTGAAGGAGAGAGATAATATGTGGTGAAAGTACTGTACACCCCTATATTTGAAAAGCTACTGTTCACCCCTATATATGTTTTAATATTTTTGTAAGTGGCTGTGAGTGAGAAGAGAGAAAATATAATAATAAAAGTATGAAAAAGTATTATTATTTAATTAGAAGATAGAAGATTTAGAAACGAGATAGTGATTTTTAATATAATTTAATAGACGAGATTTGGTAGACAAGAATGCTTTAACGTAACCTAATGGGGTTAAAGGAGCAACCCTAAAGAGAATAACGACAACATAAAACAAACACAATGTTTAGAGAGAGATAACAAGTTGACCAAAAAAAGTTAAAACTAACCTCACCTTGCCCCTTCATTCCACCATCCATGTGCCTCTTCCAGCCGTTCAATGGCCAACAAATACACATACTTGTCCTCTCTTTTTTCAACTTGTCAGCAACCTGTTTTTTCCCTTATATTTCACCTAGAAACACAAACACAAACACAAATACAAACAATCACTCATGGCTACATTTTCCTCATCTTCTTCATACATGTCCACTCTTGTAAGAATAAACAACCATGCAATGCACCTCCGATCTCCTTCGGGTCTCACGGGTGCCTCCATCGATCCAGGCATAAGAAAAAGACCAGTTTTGAGGGTAAAAGCATCGGCTAACTTAGCTCCTAACTGGGATGCTTGGAAACCTGACCAGGGTTCCAAGGCTCCTTCACTTAGTGATGTCTTTTGGCCCTCTGCAGGTTAGAACAAATTGTGAACCATGGTTTGGTTCGGTTACATTTTGGCTAACAAATAAATAATAATATTATTATTATATGTGGTGGATGGATCAGGTGCATTTGCAGCCATGGCTGTATTGGGAAAGATGGACCAAGTGTTGGCTCAAAAGGGAGTTTCGATGACAATAGCACACTTGGTGCGGTTTCTGCGGTTCTTTTTGCCACCCCTTCAACCCTGGTGCTCGGGTATTGTATTTCATCCATCTATTTCTTATCCTTTATTTCTTTTTCTTTTTTTATTATTTTTTTATTTTTTGTTAAAGTTATTGGGTATTTGAGGTTGCTTTTTATAGCAACAATCTACTTAGCATCAAATTAAATAAGCCTAATGTTTGATGTGACTGTTTTAATATAGTTTTCATATAACTTAATGTAGTTTGATGAACTGGATCACAATGAACCACCATTGTCCATTAAATATGATGCACAAGTTTATTGATGAATTTACCGGTAAATAGTTTTTAGTATATAGATAAGAATCAAATATTAGAGAATCAACGGGTCCAACAAGCCTATGATGTCGATGGCTTCTTGGCCTAGTGCAAGTGATACGGGTTTAAGTCCATAAATTTGGCAATAGGTGAATTAATATAGAACAACATCTTTTTATACATAGTGTCCAACTTTCAAATGACTAATTTTCGTGTTACTCTAAGTTATTTTTTGAAAACATGACTGATTTTCATGTTATTTCAAGTTTATTTCTTGAAAACATATACAAACCTTAATGTTTAAAACTCGTTTTGTTATATTTGTATTCGGATTTTGGTTATACAATATCACATCATCACTCTCAAATTATTTAGTGACGTGTACTTGTAGTCTTTTCTTGAAATGGGTATGGTCCAACATACCTTATAAACAGGTTATTATCACCAAAACCATGATATTTTGTTATTAGTGGAAGGATCTATTGGTATAAAAATTAAAAAAAAATACATAAAGTGACTTCTGCTTATTTTTTAAATAATTAATTCTTTAGGGTTTATATTTTAAATAACGGTAAAAATCATGATTCACGTGGAAATACGTGCCACAGGAAATGTCTGTGTGTAGTTGAAAGTAAAGAAGGCAAACGATCTTTAAAAAGGAATATGCTTTTTAGCCATGAGAAATTACTGAGGTTTTTTTTTTTTTTTTTGAAATTAAGACGGTTTGTTTATCAGTTTCTAATTATTTATTTAGTTCAATGTAAATTAATAAGGTTATGTGAACTATATGCGTTTGCTTAATGTACCGATTATGGTGTCATGTTCTCGTGTCATCAGTTTTGATTAAAAATTTGCATTAAACCGCTAACTTTTTTTTATTGAACGTCTAATTTCTTACACCTATTTCTTTATACTCTTTACACCCTTTTTTGCACACCCTTTGAACTCCCACTCTCACCTTTTTTTGAACGGCTAACCAATCAATCCCGATCAATCACGAAGTACCCACTGGACAAATGAGTACTCCGAGAGTAACCCGGGTCCACTAATAATTTCACACCAGTTTTCGGGGAAAATCCGTCGCCCGAAGGCCCACTGCGTAAAATCCGGCTCACCAGCTGCATTTTGGTGCCGGCAGGACTCGAACTCCCCACCTCTCATATGAAAAGCAATGAGGGTGTTACCCCACCATAAGAGGATTGGCAACTCCCACTCTCACCTAATAGAGGATTTCCTCTCTACCACTAGGCTATAACCTAAGTGGCAATTGCCGCTAACTATTTTGAAAAGCAGAAATTATACAACCTTCGCTTCCCTTTGGATGGTATAACCATTTTCTTACAGTTTAGTAACATCCTTAACCACAACTAACATGAAATATCGTAAACAACAAAATAGATAAGACAAGGACAAGATATAGTCCATGGACTTCTTAATTATGCATTTATGCTAAAAAAAATTCAAAGAGGGATTTGACACTACAAGTTGTTAATGAGCATTGTCATTTTAATAATATATTAAAAATTTAAAAGAACTTAAACGTATGAAAATTATTGTTAATGAAACCCAACACGTGCAAAGCCGTTATTAGAGACATCCCAAAAATGAAAATGTATATATACACTAATTTTAAATATTTAAAACAATAATTTCCATGTCAAAGATCCAATTGTAGATTTAAAACATGTCATGTCTTTTTTTAATATTTATTTATTATGGTTGATTTTCTAAACTAATCTAAGTTTGGATCTACAAATCATAATCATGTTCTCATCCATATCAGTGAGTTTTAGTATTAAAGAAATTTGACTTTCTGAAAAGTTTATAGCAATATAATAATTTACATAACGGTGAGACTAATTTGCAATGTTTTAAAATTCGGTTTTTTAGTTATACTGGATTTGGCTAAAAAACGGTTCTATCGGTTGAGCCGCGTTGTACCGGGCGGTTCAACCTGGTTGAATAGTTTTTTTGTTTTTTTTTTAATAGTGAACTTCATTACAAACAGAACAAGTGCTCAAAACGAGGACCGCCCTATTGAACAATTACAACATATACAACGGATAAACCACCCAATCCTTCCATTGAATGGAGGAAAATGTAGACCTATTTTTCAACAACAAAAACGCTCAAGCTTTGACTATAGCAATAACATCAATAACCTTAGGACTAGTACCTTTGAAGATTTTATTGTTCCTACACTCTCATAAGGCCCAACACGTAGTCATGATGATCCCGCGTATAACCTCTTTGGCCCATTTTCCGGCAGCCATATTATCTTGTTAGCTGTATAATTTTATAAATTACAACATTAACACAGAAAATATTAATCTAAAAGTACAAAATTACATTGTAAAGTACTATAAAAAAGTTAATCAATAATTAAAAAAATAATCCAAAGGATAATCAAAAGTTTTAATTTTTTAAAAGTTATTCCTTAAAAAAAAAATCTAAAAATAACCCAAAAACTAACCTATGCCGGTATCAGTATAGCGGTTTAAACCGGTATACCGGATTTTACCGGCTATATAAAATTTATACCGTTTCCCATATTTACAGGAGTGTTTCGTACCGGATTTCCATTCATAACGATAATACCGGTATAACCGGCCGGTATTTACTGGTTCTTAAAACATTGTTAATTTGTACATATTATTTTATTAAGAATGACAATACAGGAACAACCCGTAAATCAAAAATCTTCTGCAAGATTTCTAACTTGATCTTAGACTATGTGGTGTGGTGGAGGCAAGGCTTGGGAAGCTTTGCCGCCACGTCAACAAAAAATGGGTCTCACTCGGTTTTAGACAAGGTGAGGACTACCCAACGGTGTGGGGGTATACCGGTTCAAACCGGTACACCGGATTTTACCGGCGATATAAAATCTATACCGTTTCCCATATTTACAGGAGTGTTTCGTACCGGATTTCCATTCATAACGATAATACCGGTATAACCGGCCGGTATTTACCGGTTCTTAAAACATTGCTAATTTGTACATATTATTTTATTAAGAATGAGAATACATGAACAACCCTTAAATCAAAATCTTCTGCAAGCATCTTTGATTTCTAACTTGATCTTAGACTATGTGGTGTGGTGGAGGCAATGCTTGGGAAGCCTTGCCGCCACGTCAGCAAAAAATAGGTCCCACTTGGTTTTAGACAAGGTGAGGACTACCCAAGGGTGTGGGGGTAGTCTTCCTTAGGTAGTCCTCTACTCCTATTGGTCCACCATTTATATTATATTATATTATATTATATTATATTATATTATATTATATTAAAATAAATAGTATTATATTCATAAATTATTATTAAATAAAATAAATAGATGTAAAGTAATCTTCTTTCTACAAAGTACAAATCGTCTTCATCACCCCCTTTAACCCCTCCTCGTCTTCTTCTGCACAACCACCGTCACCATCACCATCAACCCCTCCTTCGTCCACTGCCTTCCTCCACCGTCACCACCATATCAGTACTACGTCCCATAAAAACTCATATTATGAAAAGAAAAAAAAAATAGCTGCTAATAGAGAGAGAGAGAGAACAGAGAGATGAAGAAGAGGGTGTAGAGAGAGAGAGAGAGAGAGAAGAAAGAGAGTGTCCCACAACAAACAATCAACCAATGGAAGAGTCCCGTCCACTTCGTCCTCCTTCAGCCGGTTCGGCAGCTCCTCACCCGTCGGGGGTGGTGTTGGTGGGGCCAAGACGGCCATGCCGTGCCTTGGCCGACCCCCGTACCACATAGCCTTACTAATCTAAACTATAACTTACAAGCATGGTTCTTTTAGAAAAAAAAAACGCTAATGATCGTTATGAACATGTAAGAAAACGTAGCTTAGGTGTGAGCAAAGTGGAATGGAAATAAGTATACGTCTGTGATAATTATGCCTGTGGGATTATCCTTAATAACACAAAAGTGAAAATTTTGAGTGTAATGGTCAAATTCTCATTATGTGTCATTATTAGTAAATGACTCGGAATTTGGATTATCAAAATCCAATTTGCCTTTTCTTTTGTTTTGTTTTGTAATTTAAGTAAATTTATTTGGATTTTTCAAGTTAGATGAATTATTCAATAACTATTTTAATATTCCACGAATTTAATCGATATAAAAAAATTAAAACAAAAACTCCCTTTTTGTGAATGCAAAACTGCAGAAGTACAATATGTTTATGGCTCAAATGGGTTGTGCAGCAATTGGAGTGTTAGCTTTCTCATTTTTCGGTCCGGGTTGGCTCGCTAGGAGCACAGCCCTCTCGGCGTCACTAGCGTTCATGATCTATTTCCGTGCCATTCATCCACCGGGTACGCATCAAGGGGCAATCTCGTAATTTAACAAACAATAAAAACATTTAAGTTAAACAATTGATTAAATGTTAACATGTCGTTGCAGCTGCAAGTTTGCCTTTGTTGTTTATTGATGGGGCTAAGTTTCACCAATTGAAGTTTTGGTATGTTTTGTTCCCCGGTGCAGCAGGATGCCTTCTTCTCTGTTTGCTTGTAAGTTTCTACATCAACAACATGATATAGAGGTGGTAAAATGGGTAGGTTGGGAAGTTGGTAAAAAAAAGTGTTAATATTTGTAACAGTTTGGTTGTAAATACCCGAAAATTGGAGTGTAAATGAGTTGGGTCAAAGCTTGGCTTGTGAATAGTTTTACAAACTCAAGTTTGGTTGTGGCTCGGCTTGTTTATTTTTTTTAAAGAATAAAATTCATATTCTTATTTTTGTTCTCAATTCTTGATAAACAAATTCACAATATATAATTGTAAGAACCATAACAAATTACACGAGAATGGCTTGTTTATTATTTATTATTTATTTAATTAATTTAAATGTTTATTTACTATTTTATAAACATAAGTGGACTTATAATTACATATGGGAAGCATCATGATGAAACTTTCTTATTGAAAAATCTACAAAATTCTATATGCAAATGATTATATTGTATATGTATGTGATATGCAACATATGATATACTAGATATGTGACTATATGCAACATATATTATTTACCTTATTATCATGATACTTCATTTACATGTATCATATTCATAATGTAATTATATATTATATACAAATTATTATATTTATGTATATAATAGATTGTCTTAGAGAGTTAGAGTCGTGGGTGAGCCTAATCAAGTTTAATGTATGAATATTGGGCACGGGCTCCTTTATGCTTGTCTCGGTTTAATCTTATAACTAATATTGTGTAGCTTATGAATAACCTGCTAAATCTTTTGTCCAATTTTCTATAATTTTAAAAGTAGTTACACATTTTCTTTTACCAATTTTGCAGCAAGAAGTGGTGTGTTACTTGAAAGATAATGTCAAGTTTTAAGTGAAGTTAAGAAAATGACAACTGGATTCAAATTTGAGAATGGGGAAAGAAGGATACTTATGTGCTTTTCCTCGTGTGGATGATTTTTCAATTCACAGTGGCCCAATATAAGATTTGATATGGGCTTCTAATTAATATTGTAATTAAGTTCATCCCAACTAATCAATTAAATGAGGTTAAATCGGTAATTTTACCTATTGTTTATTTAGTTACTTATTTTTCTAGTTTAATCATAAAATGAACTAATTGAAGGATTCTTTGAACTGAATAACATTTAAATCATTGAAGCGATTAACAAAATAACATTTGGTTCTAGAGTGTTCCTTTTTCTCTTCAAACATGTGCTTAACAACAACACCATCTACAAAGCCTCCAACTTGATCAAGCATTACTCTCTAATTTTTTTTTTTAAATTTTGATGGGATGTAAACGCTCTAAGGAGGTCAAATTGTCATTATCAAATATCTATCTATACTATATTAATAAGCATATAGGAAGGGCAAGAATGGTCATTTGCCACATTACAACACCTTAAAGCATATTGTACAATGACCCCATGCACAAATCCCTTAAACTTTTGAAGCGTACAAGTTATGAGGCATCATGAACAACCCTCTTATGCCAAATGAAAAACACGGGATACATGTGATTAGGGTTTCACTCATTTCATCAGATCTTACATTTCAAAACATATCCGCCCCCTTCTCCTCCACCCCCACCCCCTCTTTCTCTCTCTCTTTCTCGATCCTAATCCTAAGAATATCAAAGAGATTTCTTCATGATTTCACCATATCTGTTAGTATTTCACCAAATCTATGAGTATTTCACCAGATCGACAAAGATTCCAACCCGGCATGTTTAAGCAGATCTAAAACCTTCGTTTCATTCCTTTAAGCATATCTTTAAGCAGAAGTACCAAATCCGGCATGTTGGTATTGCGGTTATTCGTAGCAGCTCCTGCGACAAATGGTGGTTGGTGTCCAAATGTCTTTCATCGACTTTAGTTAGGGTTCCAAAAACCTCTTTCCTCCATACAAAGAGGTAAGGGCTGGTTGATTCACATATATTTAACTGTTTGTTGTGTTTAGATTCTGACATTTAAAACCTACTTCGTGGTGTATTCAACAGATCTTTGGCGGCAAGGACATAAAGTGTTTTTTTCAGCGACTTGAGAGAACCCAAGATTCAGTAACGTGTTCCATCTTTCAGATCTACAAGCCATAACTCTGGTTCTGGTCGATTAGGGTTTCCAACTCCATGGTGTTGCAGGTCCTTATTATTAGAAGATCTGATGGTGGCTAGGGTTTCGTATTTGTATTTATCTGCAATATGGATTAGGGTTTCAGGTTTGTATCTTTCTGTTGTCCTATATTTATTGAGCAATTAAGGAACGACTTATTTGTTATGTTCTCCTTTCACATATGTATTCGTTATAGTTTTTGGATAGAACTCAGAAAAACAAGGTATATAATTTTTGTATTTTAATTTACAATTGTTATATTATATTTCTTTAGTTGTTGTAATCTTAAAGTAAAGACTTGTAGACATCAGCAGCAGTGAATATATACTGTAATGTTAAGTGCTTTAGGCTTTATTAATCGTTTGTTGATTATTCATGTTAAGTCCTTTTAAGGAGCTTGAAAATATTATTGATGTTGCTTTTATTAAAGATAGGAGAACAGGGCAACAAGAAGGTTTGTGCAAGTACATAGATTCTTTTCAAGTTTTTTGAGAGGCGAGGGAATAATATGTAAGCTTATGTTCTTTTTTGCTTAGTTGTTACAGGTCTTTTTTTTGAAGAATCGTAGATTTTTCTTTTATCCTAGATGATTGTTTTAATAATACACACATTGATAAATTTGTTGGATTTCATGCTGCAGGCGATGGAGATCAGCTGTCTAAGGCTGTGGAAATTACGTCAGAAATGAAAAAACTAAGCTTGCAGCCAAATTCCGTCACATACTTGATTTTTTTGGTGGCAAGTGAAAAGTAATTTACAAAAACTTAAAAAAAATACTCTCTAATCTTCAAAAGTACTCTCATGGGTCAATTTATCTAAATATTTTGATCGTGTGTGTTTAATACAGAAAGGATGATCTAGAAGTTGGTCTTATGCTACTTTCTCAAGCAAAAAAGGATGCCATTTCACCAAATCTTGTGATGTGCAGGTGTTTAATTGGTAAGCTGATATATCCTCTTAAAACTTTGGCTAGATATATCCAATGGCCTTAGAGCCCTATAAGAGATTTTTCACATATTATTATTTCATTCAGTTCATTATTCGTTAAATATATTAATATATTAACTTTATGCTTATTATATTTGTAATTCCAGGTGGCGTTAATTACACCCCTCAATTTTCCTCAAGAGTCATGGTTTCCGATGGCCTTAGATGTTGGAGGTGGCACAAGCACAAAAAGAGGTGTTGTTGCAGTGGCTAACATAAAGCGCCACAGTTGGATCCGTTTAGGTGAAAGGCATTCATATCAAGTTTCCAAGGCTGCAACATAAAGCGCCACAGTTGGATCCGTTGAGGTGAATATCTTTTTTGTAATCTCACATCCTGGTATGGTGTATATAAATTCACTTTTTTTTTGCTAGATGAAAGTGGTGGAGTCTCAGTTTGGGACTTGGGGCGTCGGTGGTGAAAGTGGTGTGTCGCGGAGGGTCAATGGTGTTGCGAAGCAGCAAGTGTGGGTGGTGGTGATGGCAGATACAGTTGTAGTCGGTTTTGGTGAGAACGAGCAGGTATAATGTACATTATACTATGTGTTTACTTTGTTCTTCCTTTTCTACAAAATGCCAATGGTATAATTACTATGTATTTACTTTGTGCTTCCTTTGGTACAGAAGGTATCCTGATGGTTTTATCGAAGAAACTAGAAGATTTTTATTCATTCTTTTTAGGCGTTGGATGTAAGGGAAACACATTTTGTTTTTGATGGATTTATCCTTGGAAGGGCGATATGTTGACGAGGATGCAGCCGTGATGATTGAAATTGCTTAAAATTGGTTTCGATACGAGGGTAGAGATCACCCAGATGTTAAATTTCATCTTACATCAGTTGAACCCCTTCAAAAGCAGAAATAGGTTAAGCATTTTCTTTCCTCTTTTATAGGACGTTTTTTTTCTATAAATACTTTTGTTAGATATCTAACTTTAACTAATGTTCACAGATCTTACACGTGCCCAGCGACAGTCATGCTCCGCTGATCCGGTGGGAAAAAAATGAAGTGTACTTTTTAAAAAATTGATATGAATGATGATCCTGGCTTAGGCAAGCCAAACCATATGAGAAAAGCAAGGTATTGTGCTTTTATAGTATTATGTAATTATATAGAATCAATACAAGTTCTGCATAAACTAACAACAAAACAGTTTATCATTCGAGCCTTTCCTAACATTAAGGAGGTGTATGGAAACAACTAAAACTGTTTGTGCTTTGTAACAAAATACTATCTTCTTTATATCGCCCAATTACTGTGTTTTTTCTTTATATTTTATTGGCTGCTAAATAACGCATTTACATCTGGATCTGCTGTTTATATTGCACAGTCTGTGTTTTTCTGGGTTGTAATTTATCTTTACATGTCAAATGTCTGAACGGAATGGGTCACACTGGTTGAAGATCTGTATTTTTATAATTCATAAGACACCCACAATCTTTTTATTAAAAAATATAGATCATTGCTGAAAATTGCTATGATAATAGTTTTTTTTAACTATACATGACACCAATTTATTTTAAAAATAAACAACTAATGATTATAGTGTCTAGGTCAACCCAACCCGTCGTTTTTGACCTTCGTTAATTGGGATACTTGCTGGAGGTTTGGTTTGTCGAAGTTAGGGTGGTAATCTGTTTGTTTGCTGGTGTAGCTAATGTATAGAGAGCTGGAATATTTTTTATGTAGTTGTGGTAGTGGGTTAGTCCCATGGTAATTCATTTATTATTAAAAGGCTGATTTTGTTGGTTAAAATAAAGTATTGATCAGTTATCAAACACTTCATTTAATTTAGTTCGTGTTTTTTCTATGCATGTAGCTTGCAAATCCTTTGGAAATCTTATTCTCATTGTTGGTTTACCTGTAGCATATCATTTTGATGAATACGCCAACTGTTTTTTATATCCATTTAAGATATTATATCATACTTGAATTCAATAAAAGATAGCTTTTTTTACCTTTATGAATGGAACATTGTCTAAAGAGACAAGTATGATAAGTGATTGATATAAGAATTGATCAGGAATTTATTTGACTTTAGTTTGCATCATATTTGACTTCGTTCATTTGGTTAACCTTGGTGATTTTGACACAGGTATTAGATGCAACTGATGACGAACCTTGGGGCCCTCATGTTACCACATCAGCATAAATTGCACAGGCAACTAAAAAATTATAAAAATTATTTCATTCATGTATTAAAGATCCTTTTTTTCAGCAGTATCTCACTAAACTATATTTTTTGGTTCATTGTTATGTATTCCAGCTCTGTCCGGAATGAAGATGGTTATGAATGTCTTTCGGCCAAGATTTGATATTGATCACAATTGGCGTCTTGTGTGCAAGGTACTGCTTTGTTAATTAATTACAGAAACTTCTTGTTATTTTCTGGTTAAATCATATTACTCTCTTTGTTCAAATAAAAACATCATATCTTCTTGATACAATTTTCAATATTTTCCAGAGTCCCTTTAGTTTTGAGACGTTCAATCCAGACATTATAGAATATACGGGTTCTGTAAGTCGTTTATACTTGAACACACATTTGCTTATGGATAATGGTTAAAAAAACCCAACCCATTCTGACTTTCTATTATATAAGAGGACATCGAAAACAAAAGTTTTGTGGGTCAAAACAGCCCAACCCATTACCCATTCTGACTTTCTATCAAAATAAGCTACTTTGACCGAACTGTTTACTTATAAATGAGTCATTTTGGGTTCAGAACCATATGTTATAACATGAATTGGACATAAAAATTGCTATGCGTCAACCTAGCTTAACCCATTTTGACATGGTAGCAACCTGTTTTGAGCACCAGTTAGTCTGTTACTATCTTGCCTGACCCATATGCTAATTGTTGTTTATTAGAATAGAAGAAGTGGCTGCTGCATTTGAGGAACATATGGAAGTGTAGGTTCTATGTGTATTAATTGTCATGGTATTGTTACTCGGTTACAATAAGAAAATTTGTTGCATTCATTGTGTGAATTTTTTACTCATCTTCAAATTTGCATGGAAAACATGAAATTTGTTCTTTAAACTCATAGTTTGATACCAATTGTGCTTTTTCGTCTTGTACATTTTATGGACCAAAAATGTTTTGTGAAGCGAGAATTGCTAACGTTATGACAAAAAAGGTAAATCCAACCATGTAATGACATTTGTAAGTGAACCAACCTGAATGAAATAGTACCTAAGATGAGTTTTTATTTTGGAAGGGTGTGTTCGAAACCAAACCGACATTAGTATGTGTTTGTTTTTTAGTTTTATTACTTTTGCTTTTCAGGTACCACAATGAAGGCAGTATTTTCTGCATTCTGTCACGTACTATTTCACAACGAAGGGTGTAGGCTCGACATAGGCGCGATCACATCAAAAGTGTGTATTTTCACGGAACGCATGGTTAAAAGTAAGTAATTTGCTCCTTATCGGTGTCTGATGCGTGTTTTGAAAATGATTATTAAAGGCGTAACTTTTTGACCCACTAGAAATTAATTATACACAAATCAACCCTTTTAAAAATGAATGAATCAAATTTCCATCACCATCACTTTGTATGAGTTTAACTGTTTTCAATTATTATACTTGTGTTACTGAGGAACAATTCCCTATAAGTATCTTTGCATTTTAGGAGAATAGTATTGGATAAATATATGTTCACCTATTTTAATAGTACTTTGTATGAGGTTAACTGTTTACATTTGCATTTGCATTTCAGGAGAACAATATTGGATTAATATATGTTCACCAATTTTAATATTATTATGAAACCCCAATTAACTTCCCAGTTCCCATGCAGGCTTTGGATCTTGGTAGAGGTGCACACCCTCATAGTTATATGGTGGAGGAGATATGGCAGGAGCTTGCCAGTGCTAAATATAAGGAGTGGCAGCGTGATTCTACTAAACGGGCTTTAGATTTGCAAAAACTTGAGTATGTTTCTTGTTAACTTATTCCTATCTGTCAGGTTGGATTAGTGGGGGTCAAAATGGGCTGGGTCAGTGTGCGTTCACTCATGAAACAATTTTTATTCATTTAACATAATTCATGAGTTAGTGGTGGTTATTGAAACTATTGGATTACAACAATATTGCAATTAAGAACTAAACTCGAGCTTGACTTGGTTAGGCTAGGATTTAGAAAAGATAACTTAATACATGGATTCAAAATTCAGTTATTTGAAATATCTTTAAGTAGTTTAAATGAATACACTAAAATACGTTCAACTTAATACATTAGAGACCAAAATAAAACTCAATTAAGTATAAAGTAAGTTTCAAATTTCAGCGAAAATGATATACGCATCTTAATCAAGACTCATTTTTTTATAACACATTATTTGTTATGTATTTTGAGATTGTAACTGGATAGTTCTGAAATTAAACCTCTGTTTGATGTTATTAGTATGTGTATTTAGACTAGGATGTTTGTTAGCGTGTTTGTAGTGTAATAATCTATGGATAGTTCTATGATTCCTACGGTATGACACGTCGTATATTTTTGTTATTTATGTTAGATCTACCCTACAATTTCAACATTTTTGTCTGTTTAATTTGTTAATGAGATTGTGTTATGGTGTAGATGAAGATGAAGGGCTGAAGGCAGACGAGATTAGATCTACCCAGCTGTTTGTCATTTTACAGCTGTAAAAGTACTATCCCCTTAATTCAGTTTGATATTTTCATGCAAACTTTTATAGAACTTTTTAAATTTCAAAGTCAAATGCTTACCCTTTTCGGTATAAGCAGGCTTTTACAGAAGCTCAGCATATCTGCATCAAAGCTCAGCATCAGACCTACATCATCATCAGACAATAGCGACAATACAAGCTTTGGAAGTCTGCTCTACAGCTGTCTTCATCAAAGCTCAGCATCAGACATTCAGACCTATGACACTCCACTCTCTTGCCCTCATATCCTTCATTCTATAAAGCTTCATCAAAGGTCTACACCACTCAACAAACACTAAACATCATAGCTCAGTTACACCTTCAAATCGGTAAGTAATCTGAATTCAAAGTACGAAATTTTACTTCCTTTACTTTCAAATCCTAACAACTTATATTTCCACTGTTTATTTTCACAGCCATACTTGATGTTGGTCTTTTAGAAGCTATTCCCTTTCTCAAAGTGCAATCGGCTTTATAGTTGTAAGTTACCATCCCGATTCTGAAAATCAACAAGCTTTGTTTCTCTGTAAAGTGTGTTGTTGAAATTAGACTTCAAATTACTTTTATGTGTCAAGTGTCATGTTAGACTTTGAATTATTGTTTTACTGTCAAGTGTTAAACCATTTTTGGGCTGGTATTCTAATTAAGCCAAGCCCACCATAGCTGATTGGGCCAAGCCTGTGACAGTGAAAGTGAACATTTTTTTTTCACCTGTGTTGTGGCCTAGGTGAATAGTTGTGATTTGTTATCTTTTGTATTACATGTATTTTTGTTTTTAGGCAGAATGTATACTTATTCTTTCAATGTGTTGACATGTCTTATGAGTGTCTAACAATTAAAAAAATGGCAAAACGTTTTTAAAAAGTTCTGAAAATGTAAATGAAAAAGGCTAATAGTTTTATGAAAAAAAAATTAAATGGCAAAATTACTTTTTCTTTCATTGGTCTCTTTGGTAGCAATGGCCATTTGTGGACAAATCACTTTTTCTTAGCAACGTAGACTTTTCTTTGTTTTTTTTGCTTTATATGTCATTTACATGTTTTAATTACCTTATAACATAAAACGTTTGTGTAAAGTCTACAAAATTGGGAATACAACGGTGGGGTGCGTATGTGTAAAGTCTACAAATTTAGGAATACAGCATTAGCATCTATGGGATGAATCTTGAATGATGAAATAATAAGCATAAATTTTGCCTATATATAGTAGATTTGCTTAAACTACCTTTGTTTTGGTTTGTTATTGAAGTAGCATGTGGATTTAGGTATTAAAATTTTAAAACATCTCAAAAATATATAATATTGTGAAAAATAGTTTGAGTGATGATAAAAATTTTACAGGTAGAAATAAATGTTATCTCAAAAAGATAATTCCATAGTAACCTGAATGTTAATATCAATAAATGTTTACTACTGTTCAATAGTTTATTTAGAATGTTAATGATCAACAAACATGAACGAACATGTTCATTTTCTAACGAATGATCTTGAATACATTAATTAACAAAATTTTTGTTTATTAACAAAATATACAAAAAAATGCTTAAAACTACAATATATTATTAAAAACACTTTCTAAGTAAATTAAATTAGTTAGTTTTTAGAAGAATAAGTGTGTTAAGCGATATGGTTATTTTTTACCAAGTGAGTCAACCATGTCAAACTCAAATACGACATTTATTAAATGACAAGGACGTTAACAAAAATCAAAATTATTATCATATGCCTATCTAAACAATAAGACAATTGTAGACAATTGTAGTTCCTTAATATGTTTGTGTTAACTTTTATATTTGTGGACAACTATTTTTCCTTATGGTTATTTTTTAAATGAGTATTAATTAACGGCTATTATTTCAACGGTTCTTTTCCCATAGTTGCACTTTTCAGTTCTTCATTCACATCAAATACGATATCAATTTCAATCTATGGGGGGTGGTTATCCAATTCCGATTAAACAAGAAGGGCCGTCGTTAAACGCTGAACAATCATCTGGCCGCCGTTCAAACCTTCCACTTTCCAACCCACCACCTTCAAACTCTCAAGTGACTGACCTTTTTCAACCCTCCTACCCTTCTCCAACTTTAAACCCTCCTCCAGTGACAAACCCTGCCGATGATGTTCCAGATCCTTGGACAGACGAAGAGTGGAACTGGGCGTATGATTATGCCTTTGCTGAACTACAGTTTAACGGACTACGAATTAGGGAGGAGCAACATCGTCCGGTGGCAAACCCTCCTACAATGCCAAACTGTCCTCCACCTTCAAACCCTCCTCCTGTTGAAAACCCCCATCAGAGACAAGAAGTTCCGGATTTGGCTGAAGGGTACGAAACCGACCCTGGGGCAGAATACGAACCACCATTGGATGAGGAAATGGTTTGGGAACCTACCATTCCGCAATGATGGAGATAGTGATGGCATGTTTTATTAAGTAATGTGTTGTATGGCATGTTTTATTAAGTAATCTTATTTCCATGTATTAGATTAAATTTTAACTATTTAGTTGTTTTAATTATAACTATAATTATGTATTAGTTTAAATTCTAATCGTATGTTCAAATGTTTAGTTTATTTTTAAATTAAAACAAAAGAAAACTTATTTGAGCGCCTCTCCCACCATTATATACTTAACCTTAAAGTCAAAATTGATATAAATTAAATACATGGAATCTTTATTTTTTTTCCAGTTATCTAACAGTGAAAACTTAATAGGATATGTCTGATCACTATACCGTTGAAGAATTTTCATCATTGAAAAATGATGGAGCATGGTATAATCTAATCTTTGTTATGGTCGAATATATTTGGCATGATGTTGGTGAAAAGAGATTGGTGGTTATTTTTCTTGATCAACACGTAAGGACATTCTTTTACTTTGCGTTGTGTTATACAAGTAAATATTTTTTTCCACCACTAATTTTTTTTGTGTTTTAGAGACAAAAAATTGCTGCGATCGTCCCACAACATTTGATACACTTATATAATGACACAAATTTGCTTGGTGGCTTTTTTTCACTGAGTCATTTCCAAATTGAAAATTTCAACTATCATGAGCTCCCAAAGTACCAAAATTACGTTTTAATTTGCTCTGAGAAAAAAATTATGATCAATGAATACACGAAGCTTTCTTCACTTATGCTTACCATTCCAAAGGGTGCGACATTATATCCATTGGTGCCTTCCATTGAATCAATGAAGCAAGTTAGGAGGCCACATAAATATATTGTTGGTATATTCAAAATCTTTGTATGTATATATTTTTATTAATTATTATAATATTATAAAAGCTCATATAGTATACACAATTTGGTTATTTTGTTGTAGATGTGGTTGGGAGAATAACTTATGGTAAACGAAATAAACGCTCCTTTGAACTATCTCTTCACGATAAGACGTAAGTTATTACTCATTAATTACAAATATTATTTGCCAAAATAATTTTAACTCAAAAATCTTTATTTACAGCGGTCATGAAATACAAATATTTTTGCATCATTTGGAGCCTACCGATGTTATACGTACCATTCTAGCCATATCACGAAAGTCTATCATATACGTATCACGTGTCAAGTTGGTTCACCTACAAGATAGTATGTTATGCTTTACACATGAACTTTTTAAAAATTAGTTAAATTTAATAACACTTAATTAATATTATATTTTATTTGTTATTTCAGTTCATATTTTGTCGTCTACGGCTATGAGTAAGATTACGTACGAACCAGATATGCTCGAGGCACGAGATATTTAAACTATTGATCTGTGTTGATGTTAAAATTTAGGTTTCTTATAAAATAGTTGTTTAATATTGAAGTCAACGTTAGTGATTTGCGTTATGATTTTTGTTTCCTTTGTATTGAACTAATATGTTTAATGTTTTTTAAGTTTATATGTGTTTATGATGTGTTATCTTTTTCATTTTTTCATAGTAAAAACTTAGTTATAGGTGCATTTTCACTTATGAAATACTTAGTTTTAGTTGAATTATATGTTTTATTTTATCATATTGTACATTAAATAGTTTGTATTTGTGTTAAACCAAGGCATCATCACCATGGCTGACCTTTCGGTTGAAATCATCGTGTTTGAGATATTATTGAGGGTGCCACCGAAGGTTGTAGGTCATTCTATGAGTGTATGTAGGGAATGGTATGCCTTACTGTCAACCAATACTTTTAAATGGTACATTGTTCTCCCTCATTAATTTCAACTAATCTGAGAGTTCTCTTAATTGACGACATAAGTTGCTCTGATCATCAAATAAAATTTCAATCCAGTGATCATGGACCAACCACTATTGTTTCTTTTCCATTCAAGCACCAATTTGATAAAGTCTCGATTCTTTCACATTTGAACGAATTATTGTGTGTTTGCTTGAATCATACATTTGAGTTGTTTCTTTGGAATCCAATCACTACTGCTTTCAAGCGTTTGTCAACACCTTATTCTCATGGATTATATGAAGACAATCTTAATGTCGTTGGTCTATACGTTGACGATCATGATGATTACAAGGTCTTGCATGTTAAGCGTAGGTGTGGTGTACTTGGCGTCTATGTCTATTAAGTGTCATGTACTGATCTTGTAATGGTGATTTTCGAATTTCAACATTTATGTAACTCTCTTTTGTTTAATTTGTAAGGTATTTATCACTTTACAATGACCAATGGACAACCAAAAGATAGTAATGATGCTCCAACCTCAAGTGCATCTTCGAAAGCTGAAAAACGAAAAGAGTATAATAGAAGATATTATGCTTCACGGAAAGAGAATAACAAAGTATCAAAATTTGGGGGTGGTGATGTCTCCCAAAGTGCTTCATTAATATCTTTAGTGAATAATAGATCAACAAGAAGGACACCGTTAGGAAGTCTACAAAATAATAGTAGTCAAATAACACAAATGTTAAAGGAGAATGCGTCAGGTAGTTCTGTCGAAAAACAAAAAGAGTACAACAAAGGATGCCCTGGTACAAGAAAAGAGAATGGAAAACGTATTTCAAATGGTATCAAAATTACACAAACTCCGATCGATGATGCCACACCGACAACCACATTCCCCTCTGTAATTGATGAAGTAATGCCCGATAGATCACGAGGTTTGTATTTATTTAACAACGTATTTTTTTTATTGAACTTGACATATTTTACAACCTAGATTACTTAATACAATAAATTATTAGGTAGTCGAATTCAACCGCGTACACTATTACCTCAATTTTGTGAAGTTATTGGGCAACCTTCCATCCATGATGAGAATGCAGAAATTGATCCCTACAATTTTGTTTACGATGGTGTACCTAGAGACCATCGTGTTTTAAAAGAACGGAGTGCATGTTGTTATTGTGGAGCAAAACTATTTAGGTTTGAATTTGATACCTTTTGTTGTATGAGTGGGAAAACAGTGTTAGCAAATTCAGAAATTCCAAATGAATTGTACCGGCTATTCACGTCACAAGATGAAATTGGAAAAATGTTTAGGCAAAACATACGTGCTTATAACACAAATTTTTCTTTTGCCTCAATGGGCGTGACGTTGGATAATACACTGAACAATATGAGAGATGGTGTATATACATTTCGTGCACATAAAGGAATATATCACAAAATTGACCAATTAGTTCCAAGGGATGGAACTCCTAGGTACTTGCAGTTGTATTTTTATGATCCTGATACTGAGCTGGATTATAGACTCCAATGGCCAAATCTTGATCGAAGCATTACTGAGATGTTGACACGTATTCTTTCTACAAACCCATATGTCGATACATTTCGAAGTCTTGCGGAACTAGGACCTCTAGACAACTATAGGGTCACTTTGAATGCTTCAGTGGAACTTGACCAAAGGGTGTACAATCGGCCAACGACATCCGAGGTGTATATATAATTGTTTTTTTTTAAATTATTTAAAAGTATTATTGATTATTTTACTTACGTATAGTGCATCATTATATAGGTTGCTGGTATTTGGGTTGAAGGTAATGATAATATCACTTCGTTTAAAAGAAGTATTGTTGTGTACGGTAAGTCTGAATATAGTCAAACTATTCAGCCGTACGATAGTTGTTACGATCCATTGGCGTATCCTCTATTTTTTCCTAACGGTGAGTCGGGTTGGCATGATAAAATACCACGCCAAGGAGTGTTAATCAATGAACTCCACAACAGTAACAACATCGAAGAAGAAATGGAAGGTACCAACAATTTCACTATCTTTATTAAGTGAAATTCATAAAAATAACCTAACATGTATTATTTTCAATTAACTATTTGTTTTTAAACATGACCATCATTCAGAGGCTAACACAAGAAGTGGAGAGGCTAACAAACAAAGTGGTAGAACAACCGTGGCTATGCGAGAGTACTATTGTTACAAGTTTCAAATTCGATCTACCAAGAACTTGCTTCTGTTCGGTGGTAGACTGCTACAACAGTTTGTTGTAGATGTTTACATAAAGCTTGAGACGTCACGTTTACAATATTATGAGCTAAACCAGGCTACAATAAGGGCAGATTTGTACCAAGGTATTGTGGATTGTGTCAATGCTGGTGAGGTTCATCCAAACAGAGTCGGACAACGGATTGTGTTGCCTGCATCATTCATCGGAGGGCCTCGCGACATGCGACGTCGGTTTCTTGATGCGATGACTTTAGTTCAAGATGACGGCAAGCCTGATTTGTTCCTTACAATGACGTGTAATCCTCATTGGCCTGAAATATGTGATAATTTAAATGTTGGTCAAACCGCACAAGATCGTCCAGACCTTGTTTCAAGAGTGTTTAGGGCTAAATTAGAAGATCTTAAGGAACAACTCTTCAAGAAACATGTCCTCGGGGAAGTTAAGGCATACGTTTATGTCATCGAGTTTCAAAAGCGTGGCTTGCCACATGCACATTTTCTCCTTATCATGTACCCGCAACACAAAATCAATAATCCAGACCATTATGATAAGGTCGTGTGTGCTGAAATTCCTAACGTACTAAGGCATCCCAAATTGCACGAGCTTGTTGTCAAGCACATGATTCACGGTCCTTGCGGAAATTTGCGTACAAACAGTCCTTGTATGCAGGGTGATCCTAAAATTTGTCGCTTTCGCTATCCTAGGCAATTTAATGAAGAGACGGCACAAGGAGATGATGCATATCCATTATATAGAAGGAGAAACAATGGAATAAAAGTGGATGTACGAGGAAAAACACTTGATAACAGATGGGTTGTCCCGTATAACCCAAAGCTATTGATGATGTTTAACTGCCACATAAATGTTGAAGTTTGCTCAAGTATAAAATCTGTGAAATATCTATTCAAATATGTTTACAAAGGACACGACAAACAAGTTATTCAAGTTGATCAAGATGAGCAAGGGGTTGTTATTAATGAGATAAAGAGATTTCAAGATGCACGCTACGTATCACCACCGGAGGCTATGTGGCGCATTTTTTCCTTCTCTCTTTCTCAAATTTTTCCTTCTGTGTTGGCCTTACAACTTCATCTCCCTAATAATCAGATGGTTAGATTTAGGGATAACGATATAATGTCTGATGTTGTTGATAGGGAAAGAGATAAGAGAACCATGTTGACTGCATTTTTTGAGAAAAATAGAGAAGATGAAACGGCCAGGGTGTATTTGTATAAAGATTTTCCAAAGCACTTCACATGGAATGGAAGCAAACGTCGTTGGAATCGTCGTAAAGGTAAACAACAAAGAGGTCGTATTGTTTCCGCCAATCCAGCTGAAGGAGAAAGGTACTATTTACGCCTACTTCTATCCAATGTTAGAGGGCCTACTTCTTTTGAACATCTTTGCACAGTTAATGGTCAAAGGTGCGAGACATTTCGAAAAGCATCTCTTGAGGCAGGCTTAATAGAGGAGGATGAATATCTATCACAATGTCTAGAAGAAGCCTCCTTATTTCAGTTTCCCAATGCTCTTAGAAGGTTATTCGCGACCATAATGATATTTTGCGAACCTGGAGATGTTCGAAAGTTATGGAATGACCACTTTGATTCACTGTCTGAAGATCATCGGTTGCATTATCTAAGTATCGAACGAGTTCAAAATATGGTTCTTACCGAAATTAAGGTCTTTCTACAATCTATGGGTAAAAATATCAATGATTTTGATCTTCCTAAGATAACAGATGATGTTAACTTACAGTATGTAGGTTATCGTGAGTTACAAGAGGAGTATGGGATTGTTTTGGAACCTGAACACTTGAGTGCCAAAGATTCACTTAATCCTGACCAAAAAAGTGTGTTTAATGAGATCATGATGCATGTTGATAATGATCTTCCACGAGTCTTCTTTATCGATGGTCCAGGTGGAACGGGGAAAACATATTTGTATAAAGCCTTGCTTGCTGAAGTTCGTTCACGTGGTCTTATTGCTCTCGCAACAGCTTCATCAGGTGCTGCCGCTAATAATATGCCAGTAGGGAGAACGGCTCACTCAAGATTCAAGATTCCCATTAATGTTGATAATAATTCAATGTGCAGTATCAAAAAACAGAGTGGTGTCGCTGAACTAATTCGGTCTGCTAAAATAATCATATGGGATGAAGCGTCGATGGCAAAACGACAGGCAATAGAGGCGGTGGATCGAACATTGCAAGACATTATAGGCGTTAGTCTCCCATTTGGTGGGAAGATAATGGTTATGGGAGGTGACTTTAGACAGGTGTTGCCTGTTATTAAACGAGGCACTCGAGCACAGATTGTAGACTCAAGCCTACGAATGTCTCATCTTTGGTCTTTGACTAAAAAGATGCGCTTGACCATAAATATGAGAGCGTTGACGGATCTGTGGTTTTCTGAATTTCTTTTAAGAGTCGGTGATGGAACTGAAGAATCAATCGAAGGAGACATTATCCGCATACCCGATGACATGACAATTCAATGCACCAATAGAGAAAACTCTATAAAAGAATTGATCAATGCAATCTTTCCGTCAATCAAAGACAATGTATATTCTTCGGATTATATAATCTCTAGAGCAATACTATCCACTAAAAATGAGAGTGTTGACGAGATTAATAATCAAATGATTGACATTTTTCAAGGGGAGGAAAAAGTTTACTATAGTTTTGACGAGGCTGAAGACGATCACCACAACTTTTATCCGATCGAGTTCTTAAACTCACTGACGGTCAGTGGTTTGCCGCCTCATAAGCTCCGTTTAAAAATTGGATGCCCAATAATATTGTTGCGGAATATCGATCCATCACATGGCCTATGTAATGGGACACGGTTGATATGTAAAGGTTTCCAACGCAATGTAATTGATGCGGAAATTGCTGTCGGTCAACATGCTGGAAAAAGAGTATTTTTGCCAAGAATCCCTCTGTGCCTTTCTGAAGATGACATGTTCCCATTCAAGCTAAAAAGAAAACAGTTTCCTATTCGACTTAGCTTTTCCATGACGATTAATAAAGCTCAAGGTCAGACAATTCCGCACGTTGGAGTTTATCTGCCGGAGTCTGTATTTTCACATGGACAACTTTATGTGGCATTATCAAGAGGGATTTCAAGACAAAACACGAAGGTGTTAGTACATCTCGCCAAAGATTTTAAGCGACGGGGGGTATATACCTCAAATGTTGTCTACCGTGAAGTGTTGCGTGATGAATGAACAACATTTGAATCAAAACGAAAGTAAGTTTATAGATGTTGAGCCTTAAGTTTTTATATTCCGATTATATATTTCATGGTATTATTCTTTATAAATTGCTAACAAAACCCTTTTTGATTTCTCTGTTACATTGATTAGAAATTTGTTATGGACGAAACAAAGAAGAAATCGGAAGATATGTCAGGTATCAAGTTCATTTAAGATTGTAGTTTAATTTATCCATCTATATACTCGGTTTTGATTAAACAGATGTAAGAGACTAACATTGGTTTTTTTAGTGTCGACACATGCTCCAATAGAGGAGAAGATACAAGAAAGTCATTAGCCGGTGGTTGTATTGGTCAAACAGGAAGAGATATAAGAAACTCTCAGTAGTATATCTGATGAAGAATGGTGGTCGAACCATGTTGATGAGGTAATTGAGATGTGTAAGGTTTATGGAAACAAAAAAATCTCATCACAATGCAAGAAGTTGACATGTGAATTGTTATTTGTAATTTTCTATGTTGATGACTTATATATTTCTTATTCGTGTGTTAGCTTTTTTTAGATTAATATGTTTATGACTGATATGTAACCAAACTTTAAAACTCTCATGACATACATAGACCAAACCGATGCTACGCATAAAAAACTAATAGAAGTACAATACAATATATCACGAGAGAATTGAAAAACTAACAAAAAACGAGCAACACATTGTAAATTACCATCGCCGCCGCAACGCGCGGGTTCCCTACTAGTATATATATATATATATAGGGGAGAGTTATCTTGAGAACAAAGAAATTTGTGAGAACACTAAGAACCATTTTTATCCATTGATAATGATCAATCAAGGGCTAAGATTAAATAGGGGATTAAATGAGTATGGAACCATAAAATAAGATGTAAAAGGGCAATATTGTAAAACTAGCAAATAAAAAAACCCAGCACCATAAACCCTTCTGTGTTTCAATCTTCTTCCTCAAGAAAAACCCTAAACTCCATCAATTGACTGTCAAGAACAACCTTCAAATACAGTGCTTCCAAACCCTAGTAAACACAATCTCGATTGATCATGGACTGTTTAAATCGTATCCTGTGATTGCTACTTCAACAATTTAACCCAGGTACCAATTTCATTTTTTAGGTTAATTTCAATTCGATCCTTTGTGTAGATTGAATTTGTTAATGTTTGTATTTATAGATTGCATAGATTTGTTCATTCATGATTACTCACAGAATGTATTGGTTCATTTTTTGTGTATGTAGAGATTGTATATGTTATTGTTACCTAAAACCATAAAGAATTTGTGTAAGTTTGTGTTTACTGGTTTTATAGATTTATTTGCAAGTTAAATGATTAGAGATGGTAGTTCCAGGTTAACTTTGATTTCCATTCGTTTGTTATAAGAAGGATAATTAGTTTTGAGTAGTTGCACATAAGGTGTTTGATGAAATGTCTAAGTGTGTTTGTGCTGATTTTATTGGGTTGTTTTTGTTGCATTGATTCATATAAGGTGTTTAATTAAAGGTCTAAGTGTTTGTTGCATTGATTTTATTAAATTACTTATGTTTTAGTATTTGCATATTAGGTATTTGATGAAAGGTTTAAGGTCTAAGTGTCGAGTAGGTTAATTTTGTTGGATTATTTTTGTTTAGGTAGTTGTAAATGAGATGTTTGATGAAATGTCTTGTATTAAAACCATGTTTTTTGCAATAGTAAAAGTCATAGAATAGCAAGGATATGAGTGAGAAGTTTTACAAATGATAAATCAAATCGGATTGAATTTGATACTAAGGAGTATGAATCCACTAAATCAACAGGTATGTAACATCATAAACTTGTGTTTATTTAGATCATATAATCACTTAAATAAGGAAATGAAAACAAACAATAAATGATGTCAACATTTGGTCACATATTTTGATTTAGCAAGCTTGGAGATACTTCTCATATCTAATTTACAAATAATAGCTTAAACATACATAGCTAAGAAGTTTATACATGTGCTAGCAAGCAGTGTACACATGTGTAAGTCAGCTATTTACACACATGTAAGTCAGCAGGTTTGTTTGTTTAAAAATACAATAAAAAATGCCTTAATGGTTCTCCGCTTTCATTACTTCGGCCAGGCTCATTTAAGCAAAAATGGTACATTCTACAAATGGCAGGAAAAGCATAAGGAGAACTTTGAGAGGTCAATTGAACAAGCCCGAAATGCTATGAAGATTGTACTTTCGAAAGCGAATATTCACCAAGGAGATGTGATCAAGAAAGCATTGGAGTTTAAGGCTGACCAAAATGAAAAGAAAGACTAGTTGATATTTTGAGTTATTACTTGTTTTTATCTTGCATACCCCGTGTCAAGGATTATGATTTTGTTTTTATGTAATCGTGGATATCGTACCTCAATGATTATATGACTCTTTGGAAATTGAATAATTTTGATATATGTATATTATTATTTTGTTTTTAGTCCTTTATATTTATATATAAATACTACCTTTATTTAATTCACATTTAACAAATGTGTAAATTAGCTGCAATAATATAGGTCAGTGAACACTTTACACATGTGTAAATTGGCTGCAAATGTGAAATCCATAACAAACAAGTGAGAATGAGCAGTTTACACATGTGTAAAATAGATACTTACACACATGTAAAACAAGCACATGAACATGTGTAATACAACTTAACGAAGGTAAATTAGAAATAAAAGGATAGTGAACTGTTTACGCATGTGTAAATTAGCTGCAAATATGAAATCCATTAACAAATAAGCGACACTGAGCAATTTACAGATGTGTAAAACATGCACCTAAACATGTGTAATACAACTTAACATATGTAAAATAGATATAAACGACAACGAAAAATTTACACATGTGTAAATCATCTGCAAATGTGTACTCCAAAAACAAAAATGTGACAGTGAGCAGTTTACAAATGAGTAAAACATACACTTACACGTGTGTAATACAAATAAACATTGGTAAAATAGAAACTAAAGGCAATGAACAATTTACACATGCGTAAATCAACTGCAATGTCTAATCTAAAAACAAATAAGGGACAATGAGTAATTTTCATATGTGTAAAGCATACATTTACACATGTGTAATACAACTGACCATAGGCAAAATAGAAATACAAGACAGTTAAAAATGTGTAAATTAAAAGACTTACACATGTGTAAATTAAATTAGTTAAACAAATTAAGAATATATATATGAAGGTTTACACATGTATAAATCATAATAATTAGAAAACAACCATATATATGTGAAGGTTTACACATGTGTAAATCATAGTGGTTAAAACAAGAACCATATATATGAAGGTTTACACATGTGTAAATCATAATATTAAAAAAAATCAAGCATAGACATGAAGGTTTACACGTGTGTAAATTAAAACAGGAAATTAAAGAAAGCAAACCCGTACATATAATAATATTAGAACAATGGCATAATTAAATATAAAATTAAGTAATCCACCAACTGAATAAACATAAAACATAAGTAGCAATTACACTGAATTTATAAAGTGTACAAACAATCTTTGCTCTTGTTTTCTAAGGACCACCAAAACTCAAATTGACATCTACATTGTTATAATAAGTTGTTTGATTTGTGGTACTGCTAACTTTCATGTTGTTTCTAGTTTACTACTACGTCGCCGAGTTTTCTTATTTTTCTTCTCTTGTTAGTCATGTATACAATCTTCCCACAATGATTCTCAAAGTTGTTGCTATTGGTTTTTGACCTTCTCGGTCGCCTTGTCGCAGCGTCATAAGCACATGTCACATCCTTTGTGGTATCAAACATTCCTAGGGCCTGCACCACTCTATCAAAAAATAAATTTTATAACCAAGTGAGTTAGGTGATGGATGGAGAATTAATAACAAGTAACACGTTGAATGATAGCTAACCGATTTGGCTCGTGGGCATTAGCGGTTCACTATGGCTAACAATACTCAAACTTTAATGTTGGATACTTAGAATTTACTATTGGATTAAGAACATAAACAAAAATAGATTAACTACCAAAAAACATGATTAAAACATCAAATGGTTCAATACAAAACAAATTAACTGGTAATTGAACAAGCCAGATGACACCAAAAAATCATTGCACCCCATACTCCTCTATCCTTTACCGGTGCCTCGTCACAAACCAATATTACACCTCAACGTCGCCAATTTTAGCATACCCATAAATCAATACCGTACACGACACACTACAGTGGCTAGGCATTTCATCGAACACATAGTGTGCATCACCCATTTTACCAAACAAATAATACATCCTCATTATCAATCTGTTACCTACAAACCCTTTAAACACAAAACCTAATTTTAGAAATACATCATCATCATCATTTGTTTTAGGCTAATCCTTATCATATGTTTTAGGTAAAATTGTGAAATCATTGTATGAATTTCCATATAAACATATGATCAGTGTAATAGAAATCAACAAGCACTAATAGAAGAATCAACAAGCAGATCGACCGGTGAAATTGAATGTTTGAATACAAATCGAGTGAAGATACCTGCGATTGAAATGGATAAGGACGATAGAAGGAATCGTTGAAGTTAATTTATAGTTGAATGAAGAATTCAAATGCAACTCATGATGTTTAATGTTAGATGATCAGATCATAGTCCAAAGAATATAGAAAACCATAGATTATGTTCGATGTTTGTTGATAAGAGATAAGAAGATTGGTAGAATTACCAATTTAACCTTTGCATTAATACATAAGGGGAGAAAATGAGTGGTTGAGATTTGTTCTCATTGTTCTCACACAAGATGGGTGTTCTCATTTAAACCTTCCCCTATATATATATATATATATATATATATATATATATATATATATATATATATATAGGTAGAGGTTCGGGTACAAAGGGTGCGTTTTGTGAGAAGGGTAAGAAATATTTATGGCCCTTGGATATGTAGTTGGATGGTTGAGATTGGTTGATTACAAAAATGTAATAAATATTATAAAATTGATTAATTAATTAGAGATGAGGGGACATTATAGTCATTTTGTTAATCAACCATTTCATCAGCTCCTAAAATCGTGCAATCATCCCATTTTTATTGGGATCTACTATATTTCAAACATATATCTTCAAAAAAATAAAGCACTGATATTATTTTTAAAGGGATTACACTTAATTCCCTTCTTGATCTCTCACTCTCATCCTCTTGTATGGTTGGTAGCAGCACCAGAATAGTGGTCGTGGCTTTTGATAATCTCGATGATTCAAGTCTTGGTTGTGTTGATGGTTGTAGCGGCCTGCTTTAGTGGTTGACGGGTGGTTTGTTCAAAAGCGGTTGTCTCGGGTTGGTGCTACGATGGTGATGGCTCGTGGTAAGTATCGATTATAAGATGATTTTTGGTGGTTTTGAAGTTAGCAGCAAGGGTTTTGTGGCAGGATGTGATGTTGCCGCCACCTAGGGGTGATGACGGTTATTGTTGTGTTTTATAATCATATTATTGATTTGTAATCAGGTTACTAGTGTGTTATAAACTCATAAGTTTGGATGATTGTGTGTTTAGATTTCTTTTAGTGTTTTAAACATTGTGTTTTGTTGGCTTCCTATTTGTAATGTGTTTTATTTTTGTGGTAATTGAGTTTATTTATAGTGGTTCTTGATTTTCGATTGGTTGGGTGTGTTGTGTTTTATCATGATCATACTGTTGTGTTTTATGTTCATAAGTTGGATACCATTTCATCCATCTATTTGATCTAAGGGCTATTAAGTGGTATTAAAACACATGGTTTCGATATAACACAATAAGTTCATCTGGTAGTTTAAAATGAGTTTAAAACACACAACGATTTCGATAAAACACAATAAGTTCTTACGCGTTTAAAACACATGACGTTTTGATAAAACACAATAAGCTCTTATGTATATTTTAACATGAATTTAAAACAGAAAATATTAGATTACAAAATCCTGAAAAATATTTAAATTGATTATAGATTGAAATTTCCATATCTTGAATAGGTTATAATTACTATAATACCCTTTAGAATTAAATAAAACATTGCCACATGTCATCCTCACAAGTCTTCTCACCCTTCTCACAAAACACACCCTTTGTACGTTAACCTCACCCTATATATATATATATATATATATATATATATATATAGGGGAAGGATAAATTGAAAACCCTTTTGAGTTAAGAAAACTTTGAAAACCCATGTAAAAAGCATCTAAAAAAAAACTTTTTGTTTTTTGAAAAATTACACAAGGTAACATACATGTTATTAAACGTTTTGGGCCAAAAAATTAAAAAAGCTCCGATTGAATTTTTTTTTAAAAAAATAAACAACGCAAATTTTGTAAAAGCATTGTTAACATATGTTAGAAAGCAGTTAACGTATGTTACAGCGCTGTTAACATATGTTTTCTGCTTTCTAACATATGTTACCAGCGCTGTTACATAATTTGCGGTGTTTATTTTAAAAAAAAAATTCCCTCGGCGTTTAAATTTTTTTGGCCCAAAACACTTAAATACATGTATGTTACCTTGTGTAATTTTTTCAAAAAAAATAAAAACGTTTTTTAGATGGTTTTTACATGGGTTTTCAAAGTTTTCTTGACTCAAAAGGGTTTTCAATTTATACTTTCCATATATATATATATATATATATAGGATCCGGGTCATTTGAGGACTCCTCTGAGTTGTGAGAACCATAGGAACTCACTTTATAACCATACACTTATTTTAATTAAAAATGAATATGTGGTCCAGAATTAAACAACAATAAAATAATGAATATATATATAGGCTACGTATCCTAATGAAACATGCATGAGTTGTGGAAACCATTGAAACCCATCCAATGGTCACCATGTTTCCACATCTACCTTATTCACTTTGTTAGTAAGGGCAAGATTGTAACTTCCCCATGTCATCGAATCAAGTGGAATAGAAAGCTCTTGGTTTTGTTAGTAAGGGCAAGATTGTAACTTCCCCATGTCATCGAATCAAGTGGAATAGAAAGCTTTTTTGGTAGATGCTGACACAATCAGATTTCCATTCTTTTCCACCCTACTTTTTTGTACGATGAAGGATGATGAATATCTTATATTTATAGAGTATCTTTTCTGCAGTCAAAACAAATCTTCACATATCCTCCTTCAAAGTTTCCCTCCAAACCCTAAATAAAAGCTTATATTAATGTCCAGCCATTGATGGCTTCTTCATCAAAAGCATCCAGCTAATATCATTCAAAACACAGAATTTATGGATGATGACAGTGAGATCGGTTCCCTACCCACCTCGTGCCACACAACCTTGATTCTACTTTCGAATTAAATGAACATCCCACCCACATCGTATCACGCAACCTTGTTTCTGATTTCGAATTTAATAAAGATCCCATATCTGTTGTGTTAAACCTACCAGGTTCATAACTTTTGTTTTCCACTTCATTATTTCATTTATGACATTTGTTGTTTCTCCACAATCCTTTTTTTCTGTTTTTACATAATTTTATTATTATTTTTTGTGTATTTTCAGAGGACAGTGGCCACGTGTTATCCAGATCCGTTTCTTTGCCTCATGATGGTTTTGTTTTTGAGGAGGCTCCAGGTTTTGTTTAACACAATTTTCTGTTGTGGTTTATTTTTAGATTTTCTGTGTTTTTTTGTTTGTCTCTTTTTTGTTCATTTTGTTTTTTATACATTAGAATCTTACTTCATTTTAGATGTACTTTTCTTGTTTGTTTTGTGTGGATCCTTTTTTGTTCTTGTGATCTTTTTTATACATTTAAATAGTTTTTGTAGATATAGCCTTTTGGGTTTCAATGTAGATCTTTAATGAGCATAGAAGCTACTTGGTTTTTAGCATTTTTGTACCCCCTTAACATTTTTTAACAAAAAAACAAGTGTAGATCTTTAATGAGCATACAAGGTAATTCTCTTTTAGTATAGATCTTTATTGAGCATACAAGGTATTTCTCTTTTAGTAGTAGATCTTTAATGAGCATACAAGAACTTTGGGTTTTATCATTTTATTTTTCTGATATGTTTATTATGAATATTCTTTCATATGTATTTTATTTTTCTATACAATAAAAATTGGTTGTGTAGATTTTAATATTTTTAGATTATTTTTTCATAGTCCTTGTTTTTCAACCTTTGGTACATTTGGTTTAATGAGGATAGAAGTTCTTTTGGTACATAACTGACATATGCTTCTATTTCTCAGACATCCATTCTTTCACCAACTTGTGTTTTGTATTAAATGAGGCCTTTTGTGTCAGTCAACCTCTGTGTTTAGTTGTTTACATTTTTTATTTTTTTACAGTTAAATATTTTGTCCATTTTTCAACTTATTATACTGTCTGTTTTACATTTTTAAACTTGTTGTTTAGAATTGATATCCTCCATGTACTATCTAATTTGTTTTGTTTCCTTTATGGTTAAATGTTTTTCTTGTAAATTCTGTTTTACTTTTGTTACTATTTTTATGTGCCAATTTTTCCCTGCTGGGTAATTTGTTAACTTAAATTTTGTTATTTATGTTAGATATGTAACATGAAGAAAACCATATTAAACTGTTTTTTGATTCATTCAACATTTTTCCATCATTGATTCAGCACATGTACAGAAAAATTGTTTCTGTTTTTTCACATCCCATGTTTTGTAACTTTCTTTTATTATTACTATTTGTTCACCTATGAATTGTCTGTCCTCTATTTGATGCTTGTTAAAGATAGTTTTGTTATTTTTAATTGATTTTGTTATTGCCCCTATGTTTATTTCATACTGTTTACATCTTACCAGACATCCTTTTACTACCACTTTTGTTTTTTTATAGGAATGAATCAGCCCCTCGCTTTTGTTTTTCAAACGCCTAATGGAACTAGGTTGTGGACTCCCAATGTGTTGTGAAGGATAAGCCGATTATGGGCCGTTCATTTGGCAGCTTGGACGATGCGTACACGTTGTATGCATTTTACGCCGAGCAAGCTGGTTTTTCCGTTAGGAAAAACCAATCGAAAGTATGGAACGATGTTGTCACTCATAAATATTTTCGTTGTAATAAAGCTGGTAAACCTCAAACCAAGCGTACGTTTGACACCTTATGCGACGATTCATTGAAGTTTCGTCAAACTACCTTTACACAAAGTGATTGTGATGCACACATTTGTGTCATGTTTTCAAAGCATCTGGCTACTATGTTGTTCAGAAGTTCGTAGAGAACCATAACCATCCTCTTGTTGACATATATAATCGTGATGTTACAAAGTCTAGTCGGAAGCTTACTTTTTCTGCTAAGCAGTTCATTCATCAGATGAGTCTAAACAAGATTGGTCCTGTCAGAGCTCACAGCCGTTATGTTACCATGAAGGGGGGGGGGGTCATCATAATGTCCACGGCACACCAGTTGACTTTAAAAACTTCTGTCAAAAAATGATAATTTTCATCGATGAAAGAGATTCTCAGTTAGTGCTCGATCGTTTGCGTGATCGTTTTGATTGTTTACCATAATTCTTTTATGATTTTGTTGTGCAAAATGGTCAACTTACATCTATATTTTGGGCTAATGAAATTTCAAAGCTGAACTACAAAGTTTTCGGTGACGTTGTTGCATTCGATTGCAACTTACCAACCAATAAGTAAGTATTTTTATCCTTATAATTCCATAGTTTAGCTTTTCTTTATTACCTTTTTGCATATTTTGCATGTACTTAACATAGGTGTTACATAAGTTACCTTTCTGTGCACACTCTTTTTTTACATGTACAACATGATTTTTGTTCCTTTCACTGGTGTGGATTACAACAAACAGTGTGTAACTTTTGGTGCTCGACTGCTATTTAGTGAAACCATTGAATCTTACAAATGGTTGCTCCAATCTTTTCTGAAAGCTCATGGAAAACAACCCGTATTAGTTTTATCTAATCAAGACCCGACTATGAGGCAAGCCATTCTCCAAGTCTTTATTGAATCTCACCACCGCCTTTGCATGTGGCATATTATGAAGAAGTTACCTGTCAAGGTACTTGCTGTCTATAATAATTTCACTTTGAATGTTGTCATTTGCATATTGGTTTTATTTCTTTAAAAATATCCATGTTTGCAGATTTCTGGCGATTTATTACCGAACACCAATTTTAGACAATGCATCCATCGTTTGGTATGGAATGTTTATATCAAGCCGTCTACCTACGAGAGTCGTTGGCAAGAGCTGTTGGATAATTTTGGTTTGGAAGATCACTCTTGATTGAAGGAAATGTACGATATTAGGGATCGTTGGGTACCTGCTTACTTCCGCCAGATCCCATGTGTTGCTTGATGAAAACTACCTCCCGTTGTGAAAGTTCTAATGCCTCTTTCAAAGTTAAATCTACAAGCGCTAATAAATTCGTTCAGTTTATGTTGTGTTACGAGACCAGAATTGATGCTCAACGATACCGCAAAGGATGGCTGATTATAAAACTCTTCTACACAATTTCCAGATACTATCGGTTTAGCTATTGAGAAACACGTCTCTGAGTTGTATACGCATACTATTTTTATGGAAGTACTCAAAGAGATTGCTAAGGGGAAGGAATGATGTTATGTCTCAAACACGAAGACTGTTAACGAGATGTTGGTTTTTTCAGTCATCACCTAGATCGAATGAATGGTTATGTTAATGTGTTTGAGGTATGTTTTTTAATTATGTTCACACATATCCAACTAATTAATATGTCTAACAAATCTGTAAATCTGTTCCATATGTTATTTATAAATTTAGTATTTTTTCCACAGGTCAAGTTTAACCGTTTGATTCGTCCGCTGAGTGTTCTTGTAGGGGATTCATCCGTATTGGGTATTTGTGCCATCATGTAGTTTGTGTTTATCGGGTTAAAAATGTTCAAAAATTCCAGCCATCTATGTTAGTGATAGGTGGCTACGCGATGCATTGCCAAAGCGGGTTTTTCTATTGAGAATCGTTATGGCGTTGACAACTCCCATAAGCTGTTATGCATACCAGATTTTGGAGTTGGTTACTGAATGTGTCGACGTTGTCCGGACTGACACGGATCTCCTCTCTAACTTGGTTGAGCATTTAAAAGCTATAAAAAATTAACCTTGTTGATCACATGTCTATTGAAGCCCCTGTTGTTGATTGGTTGGGCAACCAATGGATGTTGAGATATCATGTAACAATCTGAGGTTATTCGTACTAAAGGGTGTGGAAGGAATCGTCGCTTGAAATCTGTTGTTGCTGAAACATAGGCCGACAAGCCCCCAAAGCTCCAAGGCTCTGTCGCACTTGCATGCAATACGTAATAAACCACGACTCTCGTAATTGTAAGAAGATGTCAAATGGTGGCGCTAACGATTCTGGTGGTAGCTCCCAAAGCCAGACCCCATCTCCAGCTACTTAGGGCTACTTATCTCGACTATCACTGAGCCATCTATTTTTTGAAATGTATGTTCTCACTAACTTTATCTAGTTTGTTACGTCTGTAACATTTTGCTACTCAGTCTGTTACATCTGTAACACTTGCTACTGCATGTTGGCCTATGCGCTCTTTTTTTGGGCTCAGTATAGTCTGGTTTTTTATCTTATGGTTTGTTATATTTCTAATTGTTATTTATGTTTTACGTATCTTAGAAATGTTTTTACAAGCAGAACCACGGGTAGATACACTATAGAAAGATCTTCATTTTTTTAGTAAACCTTAAACTTGGTTTATACCATAGAAATTATTTGTCCCATACAAGCAGGTTTTTTAGGAGACTACACTTGGTTTTTCTAGAAACATTCCCCAACATCAGTTTGACATTAATCTCAACACAAACATACAAATATTATTTATTAAGTTTCCACGGAAAAACCGAGTTGCGCCCAAATGACCTTTGACAATAGTAACGCGATAACCAAACACCATATTATTGTATTCTTCCGTCGTATTTCATCTTTGAGATAAGTAACTTCTTGTTCCAGCCTATTCTTTGACCTTAGCATACTAGGTATTATCATTTTCGACCATTGACACATTGGCGGATCAAGCCAGTTGAAGTACTGGCAGGCGTTGTTGTGTTTTTACAATAGGCAAATTGTAGTATGAAATTTGTGTTGTACTCAACTATTAAGTAACCTCAAAAAAATAAAAAGAAAAATAAATAAATAAGTTTTTGCCAAACCTCTAACGGACAAGTGTAGATTAATTAACACGTCGAACCTTTTTTGCCCTTCCTCGATGTACTATCTTACAATCCGATGATCTTTCTTCATAAACTGTTTCAAATTTAGTTACAATATTTATTTTCATCAGTAATTTTTTTACTCCAAAAAAACATCTATACTCAATCAAGAACATAAAAGTAGGTACCTTTTTCTCTATCCTTTCTTCCAGATATTATTT